>PKRV01000076.1:1861711-1984519 GCA_003709505.1 Hyphantria cunea
ATATCTATATATATGGTGACCTACACTGGCGGTCTAAAAAATAACTACAAAAAAACAAAAGATACGATATTATAAAAGTTAAGAAAAACCAGATAATTAAACAGTCTCATAATATCATTCTTACAAGCTAGGCGATTAGCGTTTTTTTTAAGTCAAACTAAATATAAAGACTCATAAATAAATATGTAATACCCACTATCTCAACCAGCCACAGCCTGCCGTTCTTTGTACGTATATTATCATATCATCTTTGTTGTAAAATTAACAAAGCCCACAACCCTAGCTCTGTGGAGGATTTTCCATGAAACTATACCACATATTTTGTCAACTTTTATCGTGCATACCATGACAAATATATTTTAGTATAAAATCTTAAAAATATTCGACATTGATACTTATAAACTAATACAAAATAACGTTAGTATTTCATAATTAAATAAAATAAACCCAAACAAATAAATTCTTTAATCTTCGTTGGTAAATGAGATTACTGAAGCTATTCAGAAGAAAAGGGATTGTAGGGATCGTTCTGTTATGTAAATATACAAAGGTATCAATCAAACAGCCCCATTGGCCGTGAAAGTACAAAACAGGCCTACTTCAGTCCGCACAAAGCGTCAGTACGAACAATACCCAGACAAGAAAATAGCAGAATTGTTCACATCGATCTGTGTGCGACGGCTCGGCGCCATTGGTCAGCGCTCGTGACGTCACAGGCCGTATCGACCCGACGCCTACGTACGCGCATGCGGCAAGTATATAACTTAAATGCGATTGGCTGAAAGCTCTGCTTGCGAATGACGAACGTATTGAATTGAAAGAATTCGATGCACATACATACATACATGTAAGTATGGGTGGATGTTTGTTACTCTATCGCGTAAAAATTACTGAATGGATTTTAATAAAACTTTACAATAATATAGCTTATACATCAGAATAACACATGGTAGCTCAGCTCAGCAGTACAGGCTTAGTTAGTTCTTGATAATCATAAAATGTATGTAAATTGAAAGTAACTAAAAGCCTAACGTAACAAACGTAACGTAACAAAAAAACTAATCATATAGTATTGTTCAAAATAACTGAGAACTATCAGTGAATGAATGCCGTCACGCAAGCAGGCAAACATTCGTCAGATCGATTTGACTCCGTCCCAAGGGCAAGGCTCAAACGGTAGACGGGATGTCAGACGGACAGACTCGGAAAATAATACTAAACTGCTAATGTGTCTTTATTTAATCTTACAAGCATGCATCAAGTCTGTATTTTTGTTTTCTTGTAGTAGGTTTTTACTTTCCACTTTAGAAAGTACTGCCAGCATTGTCATTTTGCAATGAAGACAAGACATTTTTATTTAATTTGCAACACTGGTAAATACTATTACCGGAGATCAAAATTAATTTAGGCTGTATCTCAAAAGAACACTTCAGGTCCGAATACATTTACATTTATATTTGGTTTAAAGAAACACCGGAAGAAAACCACTTAATGCATTCTGAAACTCCTAATTACGATTAATGTGGACATAAACTACCACTTCAGAGAAGTCAATTTTTCCCGCTACATTATACAGTTATGTTACAATAGGTTTGCTAAACATATAATTCTATTTTCATTCAATTTTTTTTTTCAATTTCTTTTGTAACTTATTTGAAACAGAAAAAGTTCTAAATTTGATAAATTCCACACTAACGAAAAACTGGTCGATAAAAAAAACATTTAAATTTCGAATGTACCCATTCTTCTTCCGAACATACCTGTATTGTTTTTAAATGAGACACTAAAGACCACGCTATTACCGTAATCCAAAGGTATTGTGGCATCCGAAATTTGAAACGTCATCAGCAAAGCCGCCATAATACTATCCATAGAACAAAAAGCTTGTGCAATTTAAGCGGGTTTAGGTGAAACAATGGCAGGTATGTCCAAAACTGTTTTAGCGGTATTCAAGGGTAGATCAAGTCGATGGGCCTATAATGTAAATGGAGGCCCGCATCGATTTGAAACTCGATTACAGTCTGATCTATTGGAATTTTAATTACAGGATTATTTTGGGCTGATGGTCGATGGTAGTTCAATTAAGGGTTATATTTTATACACTTGGAAAATCTGGTAGCATTTTCCTGCTACGCAATAAACTTTTTCATCGGTGAGACGGTCGTCGCTATTAAAAAATAAAGTTTAAAAATATGAATACGGCCCCGTTATAATTAATTCTATCAAAGTTACATCTAGAGTTTCCATCTATAGGAGAGAAATGTGATCGAATTGAAAGTATACATATACCTCACTCTCAATTTAAAGGCTTGTCGGTGAAGCAATCGATACACTTTATTAGGAGAAAGTTGAAGTCGTGACCTTTTAAGAACTCAAATAGATTGCAGAAAATTGAGAGGAGTGAAAGTAAGTAACTAAAAAAAACCAGAATGAATTCGTTATACTTTAACCTATTCTTTGTAACACCTTTTCTTTTCTGTAGTCGTTAATAACGGACATAGGTTTTATAGAAAAGTATAAAAAGGTTAAAAAGACACAAAAATTACTATTCCTGTATTCGAATTCAAAAATTAATTCAGTAGGGACTACTGAATTAATCTTTTCTCCTCAACAGCTATAAAAAAACATGAACACGAAAGACAAACGCAATACATTTAACACCTATTTATATTAGGAGCTGTAATAAATTTTCGCAGTTTTGTTCGACATACACATCAAACCTCCCTCAAGGGGTCTCCGTAGTAGTATAAACAAGGAAAGGATGGGTCCTTGGGAGGAACAAATTTACGACTAACATCAATAAATCGAGGGTAACTCACATCCCACATGCCGGCCACGCACCTTGAATTACTTTAAATTCCAGAACATATTTTTATACGAACTATTATTTCAGTTGCTTTTGTAATATGTAGGGAGGAGAAAATTTGTGGGTGTACAAAATAAAGACTTATTACTAGTTTAATTGTATTTTATCTGCCATCAAAAACATAACTTGTAAAAAAGCCAAATCTCGCCACTCAGTTCTTCTACCGTATAAAATTGTACTATCCATGTAACACCAAGTCCAATAAAGATATTGACTTGACTACCGCACTAAACAATCTTATACTAACAGTAACCATACCAGTAATACAGTAACCAATACAGAAAATTTGGGCTTCTGGTTTTATCCACAACGGGGTCGAAAATGGTCCGAACTGCTTTGAAAAAAGGATGGTACTGCCGTGCCGCTTTTTTGTTCGACTTAGCGGGGGCTCTGCCGTAGGCCTCAGATAACACCAGCGTCCCACCCCGACTTCGTACGATAATCTTTGAAATTCTCGGATTTTCTCCTCTTTGGCGCAGTGTTAGCGAATGCGACTGCTGTGCAAGAGTTCTCGGGTTCGATTCCTGAGTCGGACCAAATGTTTGTAAGATCTGCAAATATTTGTTTTGGAGTTTGGGTGTTTAATATGTATAATATGTATGTATTTACAAAAAAAAGTATATAAGTATTAATATCAGTTGTCTAGTACCCATAGTACAAGCTATGCTTTTTTCGAGACAGTTTGGGACTAGATGGCGTTGTGTGTTAAAATGGCTGAACATATTTGTCTGAACATATTTCTACACAACATACTTATTATACATATACAAACCGTCCTCTTAAATAACTTTCTTAATTGGTGAAAACTGAATTAAAATCCGTTGCATCTTTCAAAAGATTTAAACGTACAAGACTGAAAAGACACCAGAAACGTTTTTGTTTTAATAATCATTTTTGGTACTTTGATTGACAAACCAATTAAAATAAAAATCTCTACTAACTTTTTTATATATTTTTCTAATACAATTATAGATCTTTGTTTAGCTGCATTTCTACAGGAAACACAAACCGATTATTGTATTTTAATACAAACAAATCGGAAACATTTCTAGTTTAACAATACCCATAAAAAGGTGTAACGCACTACCTTAAATAATCATAGTACAATATTCTTCTGTAACGAAATGTAAGTGAGTACTATTCCCTAAACTTATTATATAAATAAAGAAGGAGGTCTCAGCGCAATCACAGGAGCCTGTTTGCTGTTGCATTTATTATTGGTTGTAACACTGCTGCAGAATTCATCTAAACATCTACTCGAAATAACAAGAAAATTATAAAAGAAAGAAAAGGTTCTGTATTTATCTACAAAATATATATATTTCTCATCGAAATGACAAAACAAATGGATTTTTTTTTTAAAGATACTCTTGTCTTGTTCAGAATTTTTTTTTTACGAAGACGACAGGACTTTACCTTTAGACACTTACAATTTCTTGCACTGTTGCCCATTTTTTTATGTATAGTAGGGGGCAAACGAGCAAACGTATCGCCGAATGGTAAGCAATTGTCGCCGCCCATGGACACCCGTAACACCATAGGCGTCACAAGTGCGTTGCCGGCCTTTGGAGAATGGGTAGGGGGATGGGGGAGGTGTTGGAGTATGGCCTACACTGCCTCAGTGAAATACAGGGCACAAGCTGCTTCACGCCGGTTTTCTGTGAGGCCGTGGTATCACTCCGGCCGAGCCTGCCCATTCATGCCGAAGCGTGGCTCTCCCACGGTAAAATGAAACTTGCACCTATTTGTACTCAAAACAGTTTATATTGCTATATATCTCAATTTTATCTCGAAATTTTTACATATCATACTAATTGTGCAAGGACTATACTGTAAAGAATATGTATTTGACTATAATAAATAAATAAACGATAGATAAATAATGCAATATGAATTAATTAAAAGTTACAAGCACCTACCTTTGATTATAATTTTCTTTTCAAATAAAACACTATACATTGACTTATTTGTTTTAAATATTTCATTCCGTTTATAGTGCTTCCTAGTCATGTATTACGTAACTGTTTTACGTTACTGAATTCAATAACACCGTTTATTGTTCTAAATCATTATATGTGAGTACTTTTTAGAACATTGCTCAACGCCTTTGATCCAGTTTCAAAGTAACCTTCAGAAATTCTTGTTCTTTTCTGAAGACGTAGTAATAAAGTATCGAAGTTTTAGTTGCCTTTGTTAAGAATTGTGTATTAAATATGCTCTATGTTTCTCAATATAATCGAATTCCTCGAACGTAGTAGAGTATGATACGATGGTATTATTCGAATTACCCTAAGTGACGTCATAGTGGTGTCAAAGTTAACCCCGTTACCCCCGAGTTACGATTACACTCATTATTATATACTTCCATCACTAATTGGTGAAGATTATTGAAGTCTTTGCTGCTGATTACTTGCAATTAATAAATGTAATTGAGAATCAGTCTATTATATAATTGTAAAATAACATATTTCAATTGATATTCATAAAATATTACAGGCCATTTAACCCATCCCTCCGGTGGAAAGGTGCCCATTATACTTTTAAATAAAATACGCAAATAATTTTTAATGCGGTATTGAAATGTATGTTATTAACTTATACGTTACTTATTAAGTATAATAACCTTTGAACTACAACCTTCCAAATATATCAATAAACAACCCATAATGTCCCACTGCCGGGCTCGGGTCTCCTCTCAGGAGAGGGTTAAGGCCATACGTCCCCACGCTGGCCAAGTGCGGGTTGGGGACTGATATAATACATAAATAATAATGTTTGTGAGAATTTGAAATTCCTAATATTACGACCATATTGCATGATTATCACTTCAATAGCGAAATCAACAAAACAAACCAGGTTGAAAAACAAACCGTGATATTTTTTTGGCTTCTTGCGACATCGGCAAAGAGAAATAAGTTTACAAACTTTTGTATATTTATTTTGTCGTCCACTTTGATGTACCTACTTTCTAAAGTCTCAAATATGAGACGCGGCTCTAGAATACTGATGCTACACAGAGAAGAACAAAGTATAGACCCACAGTATATGAGTTATGAATATTAGGATGAAAAGAGAAAATCTTATCATTATAGGCGGATGATATAATTAAATAAAATCGCTAAGTATACTTAGAGATCTCATTTTAGATCTTAAGTATAAAAGGGGTTATTTTTAGGGTTCCATACCTCGAAAGGAAAAAAACTGAACCCTTACAAGCTCCGTCTGTCTGTCTGTCAAGACCCTTTTTCTAAGGAACGCGTGGAGGTATCAAGCTACAATTTATATCAAAAATTCAGGTCTATTGTCCCTTAGAGCTGTAAAAAACGATTTTCTAAGTCAATGCAATAGTTACATCAGTTTGTGCTGCAAATTTTCAACTCTAGGAAAGCAAAACCTAGAGAGTGTCAAGGGTAGTTCCGGTGAATTTAGAATCGATTAATACGAAATAACAACGAAAAATTGCGAAAATACAAGTTTCTACGACCCTGCGAGGTCTTCGTGCTACAGTTTTCATTACTACGTCTGTAAATGTATGTGTATTGGAAATAATAAAAAGAGCATATGTTTGTAGGTATACGTGGGTTATCGTAGTAGTACTAAAAATGTTATTTGATATATTCTGAACTACAAACATATATTCCCTTCAAAATAGTAGAAACTAAAAGATATAAAAAAAAAACAATTCAATTACATTTGTTTAAAGTGGTTGGAGACATTTCTTTTTATTATTGCGTAGATGTTACTTTAACTACGATATACAAATACATACGTGATAATTTGTACTGCACTTATATATGTATATTTAGAAATAAACAACTTTTTTTTTATCAGCAATCTTATTAAACAAAAATAATATCTGACGAGGTTTGGAACAGATGGCAGATACATTTTAATTTCAAACAATAGATTGTTTGTACTCTCTGTAGATATGAGTAGGTACGTACAATATCTAATAATAAGGTTAGAATGATTTTAAAAAAAATCCCGGCTGCGTCAATATCTGCCATCTTTATTAAATAGAAAGAACTGGAAAGATAAGATATTTTAATGATTTTTTTTGTTTTTTTTTTAATTCGGTACAACCAGTGTCACTCTCACGACTAAGGCAAATCTGTTGACATCACTCACAAAAAATACCACAAGCTTTTTAGGCTCTCGGGCGTGCCAAAGAAATATACATACAAACATACACTCCGAAAAGCGAAAACATAACCCTCCTTCTTTTTCAATCGAGTAACTAGCTGACCTTTTTACGTGGTGGAATGCCTTTACGTACTTCGCTCCCCCCCGCGGGGACAGGGGGTTCGCTTCGTGTGGGACTCCTGACTGACTCGCCAGACTACCCACTAAAGCACCACGGTGTGCCACTCTGCGCCTGAGACGGGAGAGATCCGGGAACCGCTTTCTTACGCCATCCGGACCCCTCCCAGGAGGAACTAGCTGACCACCGCAATCTCGTCTGCGTCTCCTGTTGCCCGCAACGTGATGTTATAAAGGGTGGTATCTGTTACGTTATACTTGTATTATTACTAATCTAAAATGGCCACCATAACAAAATAGCGGCTTACAAATTTCTGAACAACCCACCTAATATAGGTTGATATAATATAATATAGGTTGACTGCCTCGGTGGCGCAGTGGTAGCGTACGCGACTGCTGTCCATGATGTCTCGGGTTCGAATCCTGGGTCGCACCAAATGTTTGTATGATCTGCAAATATTTGTTTCGGAGTTTGGGTGTTTTCTATGTATAATATGTATGTATTTACAAAAAACAAGTATTTATGTATTAATATCAGTTATCTAGTACCCATAACACAAGCTCTGCTTAATTTGGGACTAGATGGCGTTGTGTGCTAGATGTCCGAAATATTTATTTATTTAAAATATTTATTTATTTATAGGTATCCAATAAAAGGGCTAATAGTTTTTTTTTATTAACAAGTAAGAAAAGCTTGTTTTTTTAAAATATCCTATTTAAATAAATCACTTATTTAGATATTTTAAAGGATAACAATTCTTTATTATATTTAATTGTGAAAATATAACCGTTTACGCAGAGCACGCAATGGAGCTTCCAATGCGTGCTCTCTCAAAAGAATCAATTTTCCCCCGTTTTTTTAATTTATTTCATTGATACTCTGCTCCTTTTGGTTTGCGCGATGATATACAGCCTACAGCCTTCCTCAATAACTGGGCTATCTAAAAGTGAAATAATTTTCAAATCGGATCAATACTTCCTGAGATAACCGCATTCAACCACGCTACAGTGCGTACAGACAATTCGATAACGTTATAGCGTTGTTAAGAAATACATATTTAACATACATAGTTTATAATAAACAATAAACTAATACATTTAATAATTACCGGATAATTTAAACCTCGAACTCTTATGCATTAAATATACGGTTGAAACCGTTACATGTAATGTTCTAGACAAGGAGCCACAGGCGCCAAGAAGTCGCCAGTGACTGCCAATCAACTGTCGATTCTCACCGCGCAACTTTATAAGCTGGCAACGCTATGTACTTCAAAGAAAATCTTAGTAAACGCAGGCTGTACAATTAAACCACATGCTTTGAACATTTTAACTTTGTTTACGACTGAGAATCAATCTATACTTAAGACTAACCGTTTCACCGTGGGAGAGCCACGCTTCGGCATGAATGGGCCGGCTCGACCGGAGTGATACCACGGCCTCACAGAAAACCGGTGTGAAACAGCGCTTACGCTGTGTTTCATCGAGTGAGTGAGGATACCGGAGGCCCATACCCCAATCCAAAGGTGTGTTTATGTCTCCTCGGGTTTGATTCCCGGGTCGGAACAAATGTTTGTATGCTCTGCAAATACTTGTTTCGACGTTTGGGTGTTTCTATGTATAATATGTATGTATGTATATACAAAAAAAGAAGTATAATATTATATTTCATATCAGTTATCTAGTACCCATAATACAAGCTCTGCTTGGTTTGGGACTAGATTGCGTTGTATGTTAGATGTCCGAAATGCTTATTTTATTACTATATAACTGCCTCGGTGGCGCAGTGGTAGCGTATGCGTGCATGAGGTCTCGGGTTCGATTCCTGAGTCGGTCCAAATGTTTGTATGATTTGCAAATATTTGTTTCTAGTTTGGGTGTTTTCTATGTATATAATATGTATGTACTTACAAAAAAAAGTATATATGTATTAATATCAGTTGTTTAGTACCCATAGTACAAGCTCTGTTTAGTTTGGGACTAGATAGCGTTGTGTGTAAAAATGTCCAAAATTATTTATTTATAAAAATATTTATGTCCGAAAATATTTATTTTTATTTATTCAATGTTTAGCTCCGAAAATATAGATCTACCTCTTGTATAGAGAAAATTCACTAACTTTTGTATATTTATCTTGACGTCGGCTCCGACGTACTTTCAAAGTCTCAAAAATAGGGCATACGTTTCTAGAATATTGTTGTTACCAGATGAGACGAAGCAAGACCTTCAAGTATATGAGTTATGATAATAGTGGAGCATAAAGAAAATGTTGTATGCGGATGAAATCAAAAAGTAGAATGAGTCATTAAATGAGATCGCTGNAAGTCAGACCGTAATTCTTTGTTTTATACCTCTGCTCTCGTGGTCTATATAAACTTTAAAAAGGTAAAGTTTATATAAATCACGAGTGCAGAGGTAAAAAAAAAGAATCGAGTGTTATGCGAACGGTAGAGTATGCAATTTATCAGAGGGTAATATTTCAAACTCTATCGTTCGCATAACATAAAGTGGTACATAGTTGAAATACACATGGGAAAGCAATTTATAATGGGAAAAAGTTAGCTGTAGGTTTTTCATACCACAAGTATATTTCGCTTTCTTTATTGGTTAAAGTGGAATAGGAGGCAAACGCCACGGGCATCACAAGTGCTTGTTGGCCTTTGGGTAATGGGGAGGGGGTGGGGGAAGGTGTTGGGTTTGGGCCTCCGGTATCCTCACTTACTCGCGAACACAAATTGCGATTAAAGTAAGTGTAGGAGGTTTACATACATACAGACATACATGCACACACATATACATACACATATTTATACTATCCGAGAATAAAACATTTATTAAAACACTACATTTTGTTCAAACATCTCTGCAGGGAACTTGTTTCAAATAATCACTTTTTACAAATATTTGACCACACTGCCACAAACACTTAGGACAATCACGCTGGGTTGAAGAAACCTTCGGGTTCTGCATATCGACCCAGCCACAATACGCTTCAAAACACTGACCCGAGGTCATCGATAATTTATCTAACTCGTTCAGGTTTTTCCATTTTTTCAGGACTTTTTCGTTTAAATCCCTCTCATGTAGGTATTTTGTCAGCTTTTCGATTTTTTCCGCTGCAGACACATTACAATTTTCCACATTTGCTGATTCTTCGTTGGCATTGCACGACTCCGGATTATCCGACACCTCTGTCCGGTTCTCAAATGAAAGGTCCCAGGTACCGACGGAATCATCCGCGGTAGACACTACCGGTGTCAATCCTTATAATATTCTATTTCCTATTCTATTGAAATTATATCTATGTAAACATTTCATTAACCGATATTATTCATCATCATCATCATCAACCCATAATGTCCCACTGCTGGGCTCGGGTCTCCTCTCAGGAGAGGGTTAAGGCCATACGTCCCCACGCTGGCCAAGTGCGGGTTGGGGACTGGCAAGACAACGTTGTGGCTACGTAATCTTACCGTTGGATGTTTTTTTTTTTTTAAGCCGCCCGAAGGCCTCCAACTAAGCTTTACGACTGTTATCCTATGATAACAACCGGGACCGACTGCTTAACGTGACCTCCGAATCACGGAGACGCTCATGGTAACATGCCACCAGCGGTCACCCATCCAGGTACTGACCGCGCCGTCGTTGCTTGCCCTCGCTGATTGTTTCTAATTACCGAGTGCAACTGGGCTATGAGCGCCTCTATATTATTACTCTTTTCTTATTACTATATATTATTAGAATATATAACAATTACTATTTATATATTCATATAAGTAAATCAAATAATATTTATTGATATTGTATACATTTGCCGTAACGGGACCACACCCTTTCTTATGAGGCCTTTTGAATTCGGCCGGTGCAAGCGCATCGATGATTTAGTATCGTACTGCCCTCGGTCGCGGGAAACCTGTCGTGTTGCGTAAATAGTATTAGTGATTATCTTAATTCAAATCGCTAATTATCGTGCGTGTTGTTTTATGTCTTTTATTTAATTGTATTTATTTTCACTTAAACTTAATGTGTTAATTACTGTGACCTTTATTTATCCTTCTGTTTGTGAGTGACATTAAAGTTGTGTTCCTACCTTCAACTCAACTTTTATTTTATTTCTGGAACTTTCTGTTAGTACACCTATACTTAAACCACATAAGTAAGCATACAATCAGGTTAGGTCAGTCTATAGATCTATTAACAGAATTCATTTCTGAAGTATGTAGTACCTAAATTATAAGTGCAAACTTAATTTGAATAAGGAGAGGAAGTTTATAGATTTTGTTTTACCTGTCCAAAGACCATCATATTGAAGGCATTTTACCAAAGAATCATTGTTTAGATTACTTATTAGTCTTTCTTCTCTTAATAGATGGCAGTGTTTCAAACAGGTTTTAACTTATAGAGCTTTACACAAGAGCAAATGAAATTTCAGGATTAAAAACTAAATGTATGTAGTTATTTATTAAAGCTACTCAAGTACTGTAGTTACCGACTTCAGAGATTAAAGGTTTCAAGTCTAAAATAATACTGAGAGCCTTAACATTTACTACTTCTTAGTATTAATTCAATTGCTTTCATTTGGCGAAAAGCACGCCTTACTCCCCGCTAAGGATAATAATTAATTTCTCTTGAAACGAGCAATATTAAAGGTCCAAGTCATAATAATACTAAGCGTTAGTATTTAACCTTTTATCTTTAAGCTCATACCTTTTTCCATATACCTTTCAAGAAACTCCTCTTAGTAAAACAAGTTTTGTACAAAGTTTTAACAAAGAAAGTTTTTAGCCTGAAGGATTAAAATAATAATCTTTTGACGTGAACGCCGGCAATACATAACGCAACAAATTCTTATAACTCTACAAAAAGAATTCACGATACGGTATTAAAAATTGTTTGACGCATTAAAACACATTAAAGTTCGCCTGCCTGAGGGAGGTCAAGAACATGTTTTATTATCTGACCTGGAGCCAACAGCGGACGAAATATACGAAATGTAAAACAATCCTAGCGTTTGTACTGAATGTTATTTTCAGGCAGCATAGAAATAATGAATTACTAAGTAGGGCAATAACCCCACACTTTGTGTTGTGTGTGTCTCTTGTTGCCTCTAAAATACGCCCAAAAATTTGTGTACCTATTGCAGTACAACGGCAAAGGCCCTACGGCCATGCTAAGACAACAAATGAATGTCAGGCAAGTAAATAGTATGTAATACCTATTAGATAATATCGTTAATACCTATACATCTATATACATAAAAATGAATGTTTGTCTGTATTTCCTTTATAGAATCGTAACCTATGGATTTAATCATGTCATGGTCTTTAGCAAAGTATTGTTCATGAGCCCACAAAGGTTTTTGAGTTGGTACTACCAGCTTTACCTTTGCTTTGTTGTTGTTGTACCGCGGGTAACACCGCGGGGCTCAGTTAGTTTATCATATATAATTCTCGTGTCAAGTTTTTGCTCACAATAAACTCAGAAACTATCCATTTTACGTCTATCGCGTTTTCTTTTAATATGCATTTACTGGCATGCTTAAGACAGTTAACATTACGCTTACATCAATAGTAGTGGAACATGATTCAAAAGAGCTAGTATTTATATAAATATAAGAACTTTAAAACTTCGGGTAAAATTGGGGGATTATATGCATTATTTCTATCAAATACAGTATTGGTTTTTGGTAAATTATCTAAAAATAAAACCTTGCTAAACCGATTTATTGCCCGCGAAGCCCCCTCAATACTAAATTTCATGAAAATCGTTGGAGCCTTTTCCGATATTCAGGTTATAAATTATACGAGAATTGTTCCTTTAAAGGTATTGTAAATATTTAGTATAATTACAGGCTGTAATTATAAATACAGATACGTGCGTCCTACCGTCTAGGATTGTACCTAATGCCTGTTGTATATGAAGGCACAGCGCCTATACATCCACAGTTCCGTTAAAAACGTAGAACTAGCTAAAATCTGAAAGTCACTAGGAGTAGGAAAACTTGTGTAATGCCTCTTTTTCTAAAAATGTCAAGTTAAGCCTTGTTATTCAACATTTTTCTGCTCCGTCAAATTTTGATCAAGCAACAAAAGACACAATACTGGAACTACATACTCTATCATACCCTTAGACTCTATTAATGCTCTTCAATGTCAGCTTTTCGCCTGGCGACGAAAATAGAGCGAAATTCTTAGATGTTGGTGGAAGCTCTTGGCTATCAATCTGATAACAGATACCGACTTTCGGAACAGTGATCACCAAAACCCACATTCCACATATCGACAATCTCGTGAGATAAATCCAAATATTTCATTTGTTTTTCTTTTTCGCCTTTACGAGATTCTCGACATGAGGAATGGCGATGTCTACAATCATTGCGCGGCGCTTTAATCAATCTACCACCACAATATCAAGTTTGTTGGTTTATTTTTATTGTTAATTTATTACAATTATAAGATTATTTTCGGAATCACCTTTCCTTCTATTATGTTTACATAGTTTTGCAACAATAAACCCTGTAAAATGCGTAACTTAAGAAAAGGTTCATTCATTTATTTCACCCGCGTCTTCGATTGCTTTAAAATATATTATCTTATTTTGATTTATTTGTTAAGTCAATAAGTTTTAAAAAACTATGACTACCTAAAACTTTTGATTACCTCGCCTACTTTACATAAAAACAGACTACGATTGCCAAAACTATAACGTTCCTTTTAGTTTTCCCGTTGTCGGGTAATAACAATCAATTATCTGTAAACATAGCTACAAATCCATGTGCTCTTCTAGACTATAATTCATACTTCTGAACCAAGTTCCATCCTGTCTGTTAAGCTGTTCATTGAATAGTATTAAAGAAATATATAATACTAGCTAACAATTTCGTTTGCGTCTCTTTTCATTTAAGCTTGGCTCCTGTTTGTCTGAGCGTAATGTTAATAACTATCCAGCTTAGCCACTTCTGCACATTTAAAAAAAGTGAGAAAATCGGTTAGATGAGAATTATATAAAATTTATAATATCCTAAACTATTTAAAGTAAGCTATGGGGGTTATTTAATTTATTACTTTTTGTCACAAAGGGGTAGCTGCCCATAATCCACTGCTCTGAGGCTATTAAAAGCGAGTATATGTAAACAGCTGTGCCAAGGCGAGCTGCAAACTCAATAGAAAATCTCTGACGACCTAACCTTGAACTTTTTCTTTGTGTAATTATTGTGTAAAGGGCGATAACAAACACTTACAAAAGATGAGTATTTTTAGTACTTGTTTTTTATCTATACGCCTGTCAAAGATACTACTCTGCTTGATGGAAAGGATGAGTAGAGTCCAAGACGAGTGGTCACCATACTTATTGCGAATGCAGGTAATGTAACAATGCTTTGATGACTCATACTATAACGGACTATGATATTAAATGAAAAATATTATTTTAAAGTGACTATGTGTAATTTTGCTTTAAAATTTATACAAAAAAGAGTAATAAGTACAATACGATAACGTAAGCTTAACAAAGCATTAGACATTGCTTTCTTTTAAAAAGATAAAGGATATAAACTTTGAGACTTGAAATTCTTACAAGTTTTTAGTTTCATTAAATCATTTACAATAATCTTTTGCAATCGACGAAAAAGACGTTTGCTAGTGGGTATAACAGCGCCATATTGTAGATCTGGGAATCCTTTCCGATACATGCACAACTGTGAAACCACTGTTGTTGCATGTTAGTAACAGGCAGTCGGATTCGTATTTCTTATCGCTATTTTCATTGCCGATGACTGTGCCTGTTTTGGTTAGCCTTAGCTTGCTGACTAGCAACTTCTACGCCAGAAAGTCTTTAGCTTAATTGACTGGATACTTATATACAAATACTATCAACCCGCCCCGGTTCTTTACGGAAAATATAATATAGCCTATGTTACTCTGAGAAACTCTGTTACCGTTCGGCTTAATTTTTTCAGAGGTCTTCTACAAAATTTAATAAATTATATACGAAAATCTTCCTCAAGAATTACTCTATCTATTGGTAAAAATCGCATAAAATTCCATGCCGTGCTGTTTGAGTTTATCGTGAACAGGCTAATAAGCGGAAGCGGCGAAGGGCTTTGTTTTATAATGTAGTGATCTACATATTAATACGTGAGAAAATAACTTTGTTTCCCTTTTCAAGAGTTTATGTTTATATGAAGGACGAGTTCCGAAAGCTAAAAAAACAGAAATAAATTAATGATGGTAGAATTCAGACCACTGGACGACCATGAGCACTAACTCCTCCTTTGAAAGTTAGTTATAAAGCTTGTTATAGAGGTGGTTTAACAGTATTTCCTTACAAAACAATAACAAAATAGATCGTTAATAAATTTTAAAAGTTGTTAGCCCGATTCCAGCATAAGAGTCGGCGCCAACCCGACGCGACTGTGACGCACCCACCCCTAGATTAAAAGGATAAGCTACGTCTGGGAACCGACGTCGAGTTTATTTACAGACGAGGTGACTTTCCCGAATGTCTACTCCTCAGGCCAAAATATCCGACGTCATAGAATATAGATTGGTATACGTATGAGCGGTACTGATTCATCCCGTAATAGGGATGAAGATAATTATGTTCTGAACACAAATTGCTTCATAAAATGTTCGTAAATAGAGAATGACAAATTTATCTAAAAGTAAAAAAAGTATATTTTATCTATTTTAAAATCGATGGTTATTTTAGTTATAGAATCTAACGCGCGCTATATTAGCCACAGGCCATGACTGACGCTTAGTTATTCAATTCCAACCGGATGAACTAAGAAATTTAAAAAATAGAGATAATTTAGTTTTGTTTGTAACAACAACACCCCAGTTACCACGTAACATGCAGAAAATAAAAGCTAAATAAACCTAGAACTACATTTAGGGACATTGATGATGAACTCGTTTCATTCGTTCAGGTTTTATATATTTTTATTTTATATGCTGCATCGGTTTCACAACTGAGACTTTACTAGAGCTATTTTCTATTCTTCTGTGTAACCAATCCTAACATGAGTCATATTTCATGTAAAACCGTTTAGCGGTAAGTTTGTTTTGGATCTCATCCACATTTTTTTTTTATATTTCTTGTCACTATTTTCATCACGACGAAGACTCGACTTAAGATTTGAAGACTTTAAATACTTGAGATTGGCAGAAATATCTGATTAGACGGTTGCCATTTCATCGAAAGACGAAGTTTGTATTGGAAAGCTACACAGGTACCTTTAGCAAGCAATAGTACAGTTAGTATAAACAAGACTACAAACGGCTAGCCATTAATTTTACAATCAAAAACTTCTTAGTTCGGTACAAGACTTACTGGAATTTTTAGTTATTCTATTGCCATTGCAGTATATCGCAGGCGTAAAATTATAAAAGGTACCCTATCTAAATATTCAAATTCTCTAAAAGATCAAAGAACAAAAACATCTCAAAAATGAAGCGTATTTAGCAACTAGACTCATCGACATTTCCAGCAAAAAAAGCAGGCTTCCGGAATCCTGATTGAATCAATCGATTTGTCTGCCCAGGATGTCTGTATTAGAAACGCTTGCGTTGATCGTAACTTCCAATATCCGTATTGAATAGACGATAATGCATTTATACAAAACTACCTTTCCTGAATCAAATTGTACATATCAATAGCGTTACAACTTTCCGATACTACATCTTTTTTCTCCGAGCATTTTGTCTTAACTAGGTTGGTTTTAGGTTTAAATCTACTACCACACAGTTGACCTTCGATTTTTTACGTGGAGGGACTGCCATCAGACCCCTTTAACCTAAAGTAATAATCTGATCTGAAACTACTAAACTAAATACAGAAATGTTTTACCAATATGCTCATTCTAGTTACTAATCATATCATCCCAAGATGAAAGCTTGAAATAGTCGAGATCCAATCCCGGACTTAGTCCAATATGTATTATATTCTTCACCGATCGTAATTTCAAGACAAAAGTAAGTAAAGCTTAGCAAGAATGAAAAGATTTTAATAAATATTGGACTGGCATATCGGTGTAAAAAGAAACTTAAAAATTAATAATTATTTAATAACTGCCATAGGTAATATAATTAACGTACCTAACTAATTTCGAGTTTATACTAAATAAGTTTTAAAGTTTACTTTCTTTTGATTTAATATCAACTTGAAAGTGTTTAAAGATTCTTGATGGAGCTATTTTTACTAAGCTATAAATAAATAAATATTTTCGAACATTTTAACACACACCGCCATCTAGTCCCAAACTAAGCAGATCTTGTGCTATGGATACTAGACAACTGATATTAATACAGATATACTTTTTTTAAATACATATATATTATAAATAGAAAACAGCAGAGAGCTTGTACTATGGGTACTAGACAACTGATATTATTAATACATATATACCTTTTTTTTCGTAAACACATACATATTATACATGGAAAACACCCAAACTCCGAAACAAATACTTGCAAATCATACAAAGATTTAGTCCGACTTAGGAAACCAACCCGAAACCTCAAGCACAGCAGTCGCATACGCTACCACTGCGCCACCGAGGCATTCAAGCAAGTAAATAAGCTATGTATATAATCCATCACCATCCTAAGGTTCCTGGAAGAGATTGATTTTGGCTATATATCTTTATGTACTCTATAGTCTGTTGTAGGTCTGTAACCCGGTAAATAAATAAAAAGTTTTGTACGTAGCTATAATATGTGTGTCAAGCAACAATAAGGCAATCAATCATTTTCAAATTATGTTATTATTGGAGTTTTATGTTCAAAGTTGTAACAGTAAACAAATTAACAGTATTTTTACCTGAAGAGGCGGTTTTGATTCTCAAATTCATCTTGGAATAACCTCTACGATTAAAAAGTAACATCAGACTTGTGATATAGTTACATGTTCAGACTTGAATCATAGAAAAAGCTTCAGATCTTATGAACAAAAGTATAAAGTAAGAGCTCTATCTCTATCAAAGAGTAAGAGTTGGCGAGATGGTCAGCGATAATTTACCCATAACTGTTGGCGTGCCACAGGGTAGCGTACTAGGTCCTACGCTCTTCTTTGCGTTTATTAATGATCTGTGTAAGCTTCAACTAAAAGATTGCAAAATCGTAACATTCGCAGACGACACCGCTCTGGTCTTTCATGGGGATGCTTAGGGTGAGACAGACGCTCTTGCACAAACAGGTTTTGACACAGTATGCTCTTTGCTCCAAAAAAATGGTTTGACACTTAACGTGGCAAAAACCAAGTATATGCCATTTGCGATACCTCTTACCAAGACTTATAAATGAAATACCAGTAGTAACAAGAAATAAAATTAATTCATCTAACCTAAAAAGAATAGTCAAAAATATCTACTTACCCAAAGCAAACAGTAATGTAACAGAAGCCTATAAATAAAACATCTAACATAAACCATAATATAATAATTACTTTACAATATAAAAAAAAAAACTCATAATAGTTACCAATCATACTGTCGTAATTGTAACATTAGGTAAAAAATATTAGCTTCATCGTACGTAAACAAACGTACCGGTCGCTAGAAATATTTGTTCGCCTACCTACCCTGCGTCTATTAATTATTGTAGTGCTACCAACAATTTTGTATAATTCATATATTTACCTGATTTTTTGTTCTTATTGTGCATGTAGTAATTAAAGTAAAAAAAAATGAAATGAGGATTGTACACTCACACCCAAGATAAACCACTACAGGTTTGATAAGTGTTTTATGTCTGTTATTGTATGTTGTTATTCTATTTTAAATAAGTAAAAAAAAAAAAAAACCAGTTCTATCAAGCATGCTACAAAAGTACCAAATCACTGCTCACACCTGTCCGTCATATGTATCTTGCGACTGTGATCGCCTAGAATGTGTCTCTTACATTAAGTATCTCGGTGTTATGCTGGACTGTGCTCTGACTTTCAATTACCATTTAGATCTTCTCGCATCTAGAACACGAAAATAAANTAAAAAAAAAAAAAAACCAGTTCTATCAAGCATGCTACAAAAGTACCAAATCACTGCTCACACCTGTCCGTCATATGTATCTTGCGACTGTGATCGCCTAGAATGTGTCTCTTACATTAAGTATCTCGGTGTTATGCTGGACTGTGCTCTGACTTTCAATTACCATTTAGATCTTCTCGCATCTAGAACACGAAAATAAAATCTATCTTTAAAGGACTACGTAACATAGCCGATACAAAGGTGCTTAAAATGGTATATACGTCTGTATGTCAGCCCATATTATCATACTATATGTCAGTATGGGGTGGTGCCTGTAAAACAAGACTGATTAAAGTCGAAAGAGCGCAAAGGGCGGTTCTAAAGATGAGCCATTCCTTCCCTTTCCTATACCCTACTAAGGATCTGTATCAAGTATCCGATGTCCTGACAGTGCGTCAATTGTTTATCCTCAGTATTGTTTTGAAACATTATTCCCTTCTCTTTTATGACCCTTTGCGCCCTAAAAAACGGTTGCAATATAAAGTTGGCCAAGAAGTTTGCAACCAATGGTCAACTGCATTTTCTCATATTATACAAGACATACATATCTACAATAACTCACATAACGTACGCTCACAAACACAAGCTTACATACTCCTACACATTATGCCATCGTTACCCTTATGTTTTTTTTTACTCAAATCTTTCACTTGTCGTTGTTACTCATAGTGGTTGAAATTACTTCAAGCTCTTGATTCTAGGCATAGGGGAGGCTGGTAATCAGCCACACAGGTTCTCCTAGTGCAGATACCAGTCTCTCACACAGATTGACCTACTCCTGATGGAGTAGGTCAATCTGTGGTAACAAATTCAGTGCCACTTGATAGTGGCACTGAATTTGTGAATTGATTCTTGTTAACTATTCTGTGTGAGAGAGAATTAATAAACGGTTTATTTATTTATAAAGTAAAAGTTTGCTATAAAGGATCAAAACTTTAATAATAATATATAACCCATAAGACTGCTCTGTAAAAATATATTTTTATTTAAAAAAACCTTACCCAAAAGTACCTAAAAATGTTCTAAACAATTCAAATCTATTAATCTCACAAATAACCGCTATCATTAACAAAGATTGCAGACTTTAAAATACATTACATAAAAGCAATATAGTAACATCAGAAAGCTTGGTGAATATTTATAAATCTAGTAAGATTTCATACGATAAGCCTCATTATGCCGCAGGTGTTAGCATCTTGTGGCGGTAATACGAACCCAATTACTATCCGATGACCGTCGGCAAATACTAATTAATATGTCACAAGTGTTCATTTATCTTTGGGAATTAGGGTCAAGTCAGTGTTTAATATTTAAGGGACGAACAACATTATTTTCCACCTGGCTGAACGAGACTTAAACGAAATTTGAATTTTTAATTGGACCAAAAATAAAAGGTAAAGTGACTCGTAGACTGTAATCACTAAAGTCTATATTTATAAATATTTCTATATGCATGCCCTAATCTTATGTACCATCCCATTAAGTGGGAATAGCGATCAGTTATTGTTAACACTAACGTACAGTACGTTAATACCATCGAAATATCACTTTTATTGGTTTTATTGTACAGAAAATATAATAATATGATTTTATCGAATAAGAAGAACAGAACAACATAAATAATTACAAAAAAGTATATTTAAAATAATATATTCATCATTCAATAATAGAATACTGTAATATGCCTTATAGCCAATCCTCTCTTTGAGTTTTCAATCTGTTTATGATCAAGTTTTCTCTACTTGTTATTAAATTTACTCAGGGTAGACCGGATATTGGTGTCAACCTATCCTGTCGTCCCATCCAAATAGTCAGTCTGATATCCGATAGCAAACGGTTGTGTCTACTTTGTTCATGATTATATGAAGTTACTTATTCTGAAAGACAAATTCTATAATCTAATCTTAAAACCTTTGTCGATTAATTTAATCAACATAAATCCTATTAATATTATAAACGCGACAGTTTGTATGGATGGATGTTTGTTACTCTTTCACGTAAAAACTACTAAACGGATTTGTATGAAACTTTACAGTAATATAGCTGATACATCAGAATAACACATAGGCTACTATTTGCCGCTATAACCAACATATACGCGGGCGGAGCCGCAGGTATAAACTAGTGATCAATACGTAGGTCAGACAATCGAAAAGGTTTGGTGTAATATTCAGCCTCTGGATGTTGATGTATTTCTAGCATCCGTCTCCCTTACCTATCTAAATGAATACCCATCATATTAACTATAAACACTGTTAGCTTCGTTTAGTCCCATTGAAATTTTTGCAACCTTAAGCAAAAATACCTATAAGTACCTTAACTGCAATTTTAAGAAGAAAACTAATACAAGTATGATAAGACCTCATTCCTAAGTATGAAAACTCTTTGTAATATTTCTATGATGTATGTATCTGTCCTCTATAGTTTCACGTTGCATTCCGTTTGCACAAATACAAGCTGAATTCACAACAAACATATGATCGTACGGTAAGACAATTTTCTACATAGCTCTGAATGTAAATTCATATATACAGAAGAAACAGACTACGTGCTTGTATCCCGTATGACAATATAGGATACAAATGCCTTGACCTAGTTCTAAAAACGAGGTCCTTGTGCTCAGTCGTTAAAGCGAGGCCGGACTAAAAGAAATTTACAGCCTCAAGCCTCAACAAATGAGCATTTATACATGTTATTCTTTTTTTAAACCAATTTTGAACAATATCTGGCATAAAGTTCATAATTATGTATAGAAAACGGCTACAATAAACTATATCTTTATTCGCTTAAGATATAAAACAGAAGAAAATCGATTCGCAGCATTGGATCTCTGGTTCGTATAAAACTCTCTGTCTTTAGGTTGGCGGGCGGCAGTTTTGACCTTCTTTATGCAAATTAGAATGAGTACGAAGCTTAAAAATTGGTACACGTGCTGATTATAGTACTTAAGTATTCGAATTAAGTATTTTACAGGGAAAGTCGTTAAGCTCGTTCAGCAGGAGGTATTGTCGTAAAACAGATTGTAATACTAAACGCAAACTGTTGCCAAAATGCTGACTATTTTTATACGTTATGCAAGAAATTCTTTTTTAGGTATTACTGCTAAAAAAAGTTAGACTGAGTGGCTGGTAGAACCTGCGTTATGCATGAAGTTAAACTTCATGCCAAAATGTATCGCGGTGATACCGATGACTTTGGCATGGTCGGCTACTGTAAGGCTATGGCAACATCTCTCCTTTTTTAAACATTACCTTATCATAAAATCCTTTTCTATTCAATTTCATCACCATTTATAAAATGGGAATGTTTGTGTACTAATTACCCAGTCTGACTGAAACATTCCATTCTCAATCATGAACTAAGTACAAAATACAACAAGTGTTGTCATTTTTTTTCCTCTGGGTACTATTTATGTATCATATCACATCAACAACCTTTAATAGTCCACTACTGGACATAGGCCTCTAATAAATCCGTCACCGCGCAAACTAATTTACTTATAATTAAATAAATAAATAAATAAATATGTTCAGACATTTTAACACACAACGCCATCTGGTCCAAAACTAAGCAGAGCTTGTACTATGGGTACTAGATAACTGATATTAATAATTATACACTTTTTTTTTTTGTTGAAAACACCCTAACTCCGAAACAAATATTTGCAGATCATACAAACATTTGGTACGACTCAGGAATCGAACCCGAGACCTCTTGCACTTGGCAGTCAATATATACAATTAATATATTATTTATTTATTAATATATTAACACCACAATAAAAACTTTGTTCACATCGAAATCATTATTCTTACTCGTATAAATGATTAACATAAAATAAATCTTAGGTATTAATAACTTATTCTGGGAATAAGTTAAATAACCCTTCGTCCCAACCCGTACTTTAGTCAACAGTTTTGTCTAAGATAAATTTATCTTAGTAGGCATGACGCATTCATTTCATTAAAATATTACGCCATCAAATTTATTTATAAGAAGATTAATCATTTATATCTGTTACTTATTTTATTGTGCGTCATTTTCTAAGTAGTAGAGTTAAATAAAATTTAGTAAAGAAACTTTATTTATTTACAACTTTACGCACTTACGTATATCGGAGGGTTTAATTTGCAGGGTATTATTTATCAGCCAACCTTTGAGGTTGTAGAAATCTAGTAAGGTAAGTACACCGAGATTACAATTGTAATCAGCAGGTTAATGTATGTGTAAAAATATGTACAATAACACAAATACGTATAAAATATACTGTATTAATATATCCGTTTGACGTATGGAAGTTGATGGCAAGAGTACATATAATGATAAAAACAAAAGAAGGAGAGAATAGATTTAAAGAGAGTAAATTGTAAACTTACAAGTGATGGATGAGAATTAAAAAAGAAAACTCACTGCGCTGACTCCAAAAAAAATAAAAAGGTGTAAGAATAAGAGTGTGAAATAATTTTCTGGAATATATCTAAATTAGCTTTTGTCTGCAATTTCGACCACGTGCATGTTGGATGACGTGGTAATCATTTTTCGGGTTTATATATAGCCATTGACCATCACCAATCATGCAAGTTTACACTGGTGAAAGAATATCAAAATCGGTTCAGTAGATTACCGCCTAAAATCTCACAAACTATCTCTTTATAATATTACTTTAGATTATAAGACAGTTATATAACTAATATCTTCTAGTTCGTTGCTTGACAAGGGTTATTGTATCATTTATTTAGCTACCATCTTTCGCCTTAAGCTCTGTTAACGTAAATTTCAAACCTTCTGTTTATGTGTTAATCCCGTATTCGCTTTATTATATATATTAGTAGAGTTGTACTACATCTCTACTAATATAATACAGAGCTTTTTGTTTCTTAAAACTTGATAATTTTTAAAACTGTCATCCAAATTCATATGACTACTTTCATTTTGAACAGAGAATTCCTATAGATATAACATAGGCTTTGTAATACTACGCTACAAGGTCAAGGAGTACAGCTGTATAAATACTATAGAAAGAAACAGCGAGTAACCGCTCGTTAAACCCAAACATATTGAAACGCAAGTAATTAGTAAAATAACAAACAAATACGAGTGTAGGTACTCCTTAAAACCCAGCAACGCACTTGTGACGCCTCTGATGTTTCGAGTGTCTATGGGCGGCGGTAATCGTTTAACATCAGGCGATTCATCTGCTAGCTAACCTATTTGAAAAAAAATGTAAAATAATATTTATTAAACACTACTTTTTGCCCGCGGCTCCACTCGCCTTATGTCGGTTTTCGCGGTAAAGACCTATGTCCTTTCTCAAATATCAAACTATCGCCAAGCCCAATTTAATTGAAAACGGTACATCAGTTTAGCCATGAAAGCGTAACATACAGGGTACCTTTTGATATTGTAATATTAATTTGAATGGTCACTTGTCTGTGTATTAATATGGAAAATATGAACGTTTTTTTAGAATATTTAGTATTTGTCATAACCGCAATTTAGTCAACACTGGATAAATAGCTTTAAAGCATATCAGCACGGGGGAAGTTTAAGTGTTAAGAACAATAAATAATAAATAAATATGTTCAGACATTTTAACACACAACGCCATTTAGTCCCAAACTATGCAGAGCTTGTACTATGGGTTACTAGACAACTGATATTAAAACTTATATATTTTTTTTTGTAAATACATACATATTATACATAGAATACACCCAAACTCCGAAACAAATATTTGCAGATCATACAAACATTTGGTCCGACTTAGGAATCGAACCCGAGACCTCTAGCACAGCAGTCGCATTCGCTACCACTGCGCCACAGAGGCAGTCAATGTCTGAGAAAGTAGGGATGTACAGTGAATTAGCAGACAATCAACGCTTTTACGTACGCTAGTACTCTATGTTCGATGGCTGTCATAATATACGAAGCTTAGCTCGATAGAGATTATATAATATTTATTCTAATTCACACTATTGTCTGCGGTCGCTTCTTCAAGGGTAAAACAAATGGATTTCTGTCTATTACAAAGGTTTTTTTATCACAAAATTCAAATCAATCATTAATTACAACATTTAATCATCACTAAACTAATGTTTGGACAATATTTTGGGACATCTATCTACCGCCATCTAGTCTCAAACTAAGCAGAGCTTATACTATAGTTACTATACAACTAATAAAAATCCATGTTTACTTATGTTTGTAAAAAAATCCATATTTTACATAGAACACACCCAGACTCCGAAACAAATATTTGGCGATCATATAAATATTTGGTGCAACCCGGGAATCGAATCCGAGACCTCAAGCACATCAGTCGCTTACGCTATCATTGTGTCACCGATTTTCTTTAATACGATAAGCTATCAAAACACACACATATCAGCCAGTATTACTGCTTCAAAACAAATATAGGTTTTGATAATATTATCAATACTTTTTTATCTAAAGTTATTACAAAAAGTTACAGGCCTTATGAAATCCTGTCGGTTTTACACAGACATTACAAAATACATCACATGTAATTACCGTGATAAAAGATCTCAATAATGAAACCGTAAAACGTGTGTAAAAAACCTATAAAATCACCTTAAAAGTTCGGTTTTCACTCAAAATAATGAAACATTCATCAAGTTAATAGAGCCTTGAAACGATAAAGGAATTCGATGATATGCTACATATTCGGTATAAGAGAATTTAGGTATCTCTGAGTAAGGCTTATCACGACATACAGGGATTCAAATAGCTTTTGTAATTTATAAACGTTATTTATTTAAATGAGGCAAAGCTTAGCCACTTGATGACGGCAACATGTCCTTATTTAAAACGAATAAAATATTTTACTTGCCTGTGTGTGTATTCAAGGAATACTGAACCAGATTTAGACCCGATGGGGGAACTTATTCAAGAATTTTAATTTATGTGTAGAAACCCCCTCGGGCCTTCATCCCACCGGAGTTTGCGGCGGGGCGGTGTGTCGGAATCGAACCGACTAAAACTACACGGTGTGCCACTCTGCGCCTCAGACGGGAGGGGTCCGGGAACCGCTTTCTTACGACATCCAGACCCCTCCCAGTACTTATTCAAGATCTAAAGCAACCTTTAACGTTTGTGTTTGTCGCTGCACTCGGTCCGAAATATTAAAAAGAAATAAAGACATGACGACATTAATTATCTAAAATAAATAAAGATACTTATGATTCTATTTGGATATCAATAAAAGAAACTTACTGTAGTTGCTTTCAAACTTGTAAATACAGTGCAAAATTATAATCCACTTACCTTTTTAAATTCAATGGCTAAGCCGCTTTCATCTGTAACATAAAGAAGAGTCTATGAATTTCGTATATATTGTAGACTTTTTGTAAAAAATAAATTTAAATTCCATTTGAAAATGTTCTCATTGTCTTCACATTGCTACTTTTGCCTTTCATTAATCGCCCTGTAATCTCAATTGTAATTGACGTAAAATATAGTCAATGAAAATTATAAATTCCACAGTTCTTTGATTATCAGAAATTGACTTTTTGCAGATCCGACATTATTAAAAAGGACCATGTGTTCTCCTTTTACCTAAGTAGGACTAAAATTTTAGTCGGTAAATGTAGTCGTTTTAATCCTTTATATGTATACAATGTAATGGACCACGAACGAGCGTATTATCCAGAGCAACGTTGTAACACGTTTCTCAGCTATAAGTACTTCCAGTAA
This sequence comes from Hyphantria cunea, assembly GCA_003709505.1. Classification (NCBI taxonomy): domain Eukaryota; kingdom Metazoa; phylum Arthropoda; class Insecta; order Lepidoptera; family Erebidae; genus Hyphantria; species Hyphantria cunea. Next base: position 1,888,576 of record PKRV01000076.1, read on the forward strand.
AGATGTAGTTAACAGCTCAGCTTCGGTACACAACAGCCTTCCTCAAACGGCTGTGGAACGTGATCCGGGAACGAGTAAATAAGTAATCGTATTTGCTGTAAAGTGTTCTTCAGTATTCCATACTTACACTTACATCCATTAGTTATACTAAAGCTTTAATTAAACTGTATGGAATAAAAGAGAACACTTTTTTATATATTATCATCTAAATAAGGTTAAATATTTTACTAGCTGGTCTGAAGTCTCCGACTTCAACGTGAATATAGCAGCACTTATTAATAAAAACTACGAGGAGACTTCGAGGATATAGAAAAAAAAAAGTATAGTGGCGCCCTATCTTGGTACGCTCTGGTACTGTTTATTCTGCACCGATGACAGCGCATTGGATCTTATTCCAGTATAATTTCATGTAGTTCGTTCGATTTTCGGTAGATGGCGCTAGAAGGACATTGATTATCGATAAAGTTGATTGTCGGAAACACGAATAAAACAACATTTGCTAAAAATGAATACTAGCTAGACCGATTTATCTCCCTTAAAACTACTAAGTTTCAAGAAAATCGTTGCAGCCGTTTCCGAGATTCACATGATATATATATAAAACCTCGTTTAAAAGTATTAGCAAAACAAATTGTAAATACTTTTGTACATTTGATATCAAAGCTACTTAAGTATAGCAATCTTTTTCCTTCACTGTAAGAAAAATCTCATTTTATTTCTAGACGTATGTTTAATTTCGCAAAGAATGAAATATTGCGTCAAGGGCGTAGCCGCCTCGTAGCACTGCTACGAGTTAAAGCTACATGATACTTCCGCATTCTTTCTTTGTGTAACATTTTTCAATACTAATACAAATATTTGGAATAAAATATAATCTATGCTAATATTATAAAGAGGTAAAGTTTATAAATTTGTGAGGTTGTAGGGTGTGATCTCTAGAGCTACTGAGAGTTATTTTTCCAATAGAAAGTCACATTATTTGTGAGTGTCATAGTAACATATCGACCTGAAAAATGACTACAGCGAAATCCGACATATATATGTTTGGTTAAATGTTAAGTGTTATGCACTCTATGTTAAGAACAAACCTGTAAAGAATTTAGTCGCATACACTTATTTCTTAATTTAGTGAAAACTAGTGTTACCAGCGGTTGTTGCAACAAAAACCTGTAAATAACGCGAGATGAAGCTATTCTAAACTAAAAGTAGCCTAAGTTGCTCTTTATATCATCAGTTATCTGCCAGTGAAAGTCCCGTCAAAATCAGTTCAGCCATTCGCTTTTTTTAATAGATTTTTTTTGTGTAAGTACCGTATATACTTCTATATCCATTTAGTGAAAAGCTGTTACTTTGATATTACAGACAGACAGACACTTCAATTTTATTTATATGCGTAGATATTATTGAAAGTATAGAACATTGCAAAACAAAAACACGTATGTACATGTAACAACAAAATGTCGTTCAAAATCCTCTTTCTATAAGTAATTTTGTGTCATATGTTTAAATCAATGCGTATTGATATAATAAAGTCTTAAAATACAAAGGCAACATTCAATTTTATTTTATGTGCTTTAAGAGAAAATGTCGAGTAATTCTAATAAAACAATTTATCGAATACACCACAAGGACATAAAAATTTATGCTCCGTTCAGACAATATGTGATCAATAAAATATACACATAAAACTGCACAACGAACCTATCGGAAATGCTCCAGGAATCGACTGTAGAAATATATGTTATATATGTATGTGTGTGCGTGTGGGTGTGTGTATGTGTGTGTGTGTATTTGTATGTTTGTGTATCTAGACACATCCATACATATCTATTCCACATATTAAACTTAATTAATTGCCACGTAATTTAAATTGTCAGCAAAACAAATGGTGTCTACCGAATTTTAATTAAAAACTTCAAGCGTTGGGTATTAAGCTCATTGGCTCTGTCAGTCAGTAAATGTGTAACAAAGTCGGTAAACATGTAACATACAAATACGCGAAGGAAAAACCTTGTGGGGTACAAGGTCTTTACGAAAATTATGACAATGGAGGAGCATGAAATTTGGCATAGTTAAAGTTGATATGGAGGGCGAGTACAGAAAACTCAAAAAAATAAAACAAAAATAAAGAATTATAATCGAATTTGAACTACTGGGCGACCACTAGTCTTTTTTATGCCTGCCAAAGTGACTCTACTTGACGGAAAGCATAAGCAGAATCCAAGAGTGCTGGTAACCTTATAGTCTTAGTCAGTGCATAGAGAAGGATATATGATTTGCTCATTTGTGACCTGATGGCAATTGATTACCTTGAAACCTTGCCGGCTTTTGCGCGACCCGTCGGTTGGGCTTAGATAATTACACTTACATATAGGAAAGCAATGAAAGCAATCAAAGCCATCCATTTTGGATATATTGTGTGACAGGCAAATAGACATAGATACGAGAGTTTAGCTTATACCATTACTACTGCCTCTACTTCTAGAACGAGTTTTAATACAACATTCTGTATTAATGGCGGGTACTTATGTGACTAAGATCCAAATGTTAGTCATGTATGTTACTGGCTTTATAGAAAAAGCACACATTATATAACAATAATGTCATCACACATCTCACACAAGCCACGGCAACGACTTAAAAATATATTTATCTATAAAAAAGTTAATAAAAAATATTGGTTCCTAAACCTTTTCCCTTTTGGAAAGAGGTTTTATTGAAAACTTATATGATTTCCACTCAGTTTACAGATAAATCCTTTACTGTGCAAGCAGTAAGACTCTGGAACGATTTACCTGAAACGATCCGTCACGCTAAAACCTTGCCTGTATTTAAAAAGTTAGTGAAGGATTATTATCTTTGATTTTAATACCTTGTTTATAGTATATATAGTAAGTTTGTGTATGTATTTATGTATATGTATGTATATATGAGTAGTATGAGTAGATGTGTATTTATATGTGAATAATGAATATTTTGAATTTGGTGTTTTTTTTTGTAAGTATTCACATTTGAACAGGTCTGAGATTTGTGCACCCTACTACTGGTACCCTTATTAATGTCACCAAATTATCCGTATAAAGGTTGTCTGTAAGAGATCGCCATGAGCGATAAGACCGCCAATTGTCACATTGGTATGTTGTAATTCTTTTTTTTAATTTTTTCTATCTGTTAAGCGTGTACAATAAAGATAAATAAATAAATAAATAAGAAGTGAACACGAAATTAAAATAGGAAATCTGTCTAATACAAATAATATTGACAGAAAACCACATTACATATAACTAATGATTAATATGATGCACATAAGTGTATCCTTTTCAAAATAATAATAAATTATCACAAGGTAAAATATTATCATTATCATAGTTTCATAATCGAATTCTAATATTCCAATATGAAGCCTAATGCTGAACTTAAACGTTGTCAAATCCCGTTCCTCAATGATATTGGGCTGCGCGTCGAGGGGGTGACCCCCTCTTATATCCCAATAAAGAAAGACAAGGCCCTAATAACGTGACCCCAGTAAGCTCCCAAAACGACACCTCAGACCAACCGAACGAACTAATAAGTAAAAACCAACCTTGTCTTCAAAAAACTAGGTTGAAATTTCATTGGAAGAAGCCAACTGAGTAATAAATACGAAAACAGAACCAAACGTCCGATAAAGTTTTTAAGAGAAGGTACGTAAGCAGAATATTAGGTAAGGCAATAGTAATGGAAATTTGATAATACGTGTCGTAAGAAATTAGCAAGTACCTTCCGTCGAGATCGTATTCAACGTGAATATTAATAATTTGCTTAGAGCTAAACGCTTTTCTCGCTATTATAGACTTTATTTCACAATAACTATGCAAACGTTTCAAATCAAGTTGACAGACAGTTCTAGAGTTTAATTGATTTATTATTATTATTAACTTACTAGCTTGACCCGCGGCTCCGCCCGCGTGTATATCGGTTACCGCAGTAGAGAGTAGCCTATATCCTTCCTATTCAAAGTATCTCGCTGATAAATGTCATTGAAATCGGTGCAGCGGTATAGCCGTGAAAGCGTGACAGACAGACTTACTTCAATATTAGTACAGATTATTAAGTTAAAAACAAAGGGAGTTCATCAATTGGGTTTTTTACGTTCGTGTTTATAAATTGACATTTCTCTTATCAAGAAGGCTCAAAATATGAACATTAGATGAAATCTATAAAATTTCATATTAGAACAAAAATTTTGCGTTTTAATTAATACTTTTTATAAAAAAATGTTCTTTTCGTGGCAACCCTACACACACAAAACACATTTTACTCTTTGCTCCGTGACATTTTATCAATGCCCAAGAATATGAAAGTACGCACATAGACATAAAATAAAGAGAAAACACGTACGTACAAGTTAAAGCGGCATAGTTTTTTTTTCTTTCTACGGATATATTATCATGTCAAAGACGGATAGCTTTTCAGGGTTCGGTCCACGTCTCGGAACCTTTAGAGTTTCGTTATGACCGTCCGTCCGTCTGTCGTCGTCTTATCTTCCAAACCGTTAATGCTAGAAAGATGAAACTTTACATAGATATGTAATAGTGACAACGTGGAACAAAGTTCTAAAACAAATTCACGAAACGTTTTTTTGGGTACCTAAAAAACATCACCACTCCACTACACAGCAAAATTCTGTTGCAAATATGGTGAAGCATCTCGCCGTATGAGTGACAGAGTTCGAGATAAAACTAAACTCTTCTATGTACATTTCAAAAAATTATTTTATTATTAAAAATATAAACATCATAATGAATGAGCAGTAAGTATATAATGAGGACACATAGGGATGCGGCGCGATGGAACGCCACGCGATGGGACGGGATGCGACATGACGTCACGCGACTCGATGCCACGCGTCATGACGCCACGCAACTTGAAGCCACGCGACACGACGCCACGCGCCACGACAAAACAAAATGCGACGCGGTAATTGTATTTGTCGCTTACACTGGACACGGATATCGGCTATCTAAGACTAACATAAACCAAACACAATAATCTAGTTTCACGATCACGAATGCTCTCAATATAGAAAAATTACCGATAGGTAATAAATACAGAGGAATTTAATTGGCTAATCTACCAGAAACATTGTCAGATTTCATGTTCTTAACAATAAATCGGCAAACAAAAACAATACCTTCTAGTGTACTATCGACAAACTTGAATCATGACCCACTTTGTCGATAAATGGTTTGAAAATGTCAAAACAACAAAGATTTCCCTCCTTTACAGTGCATGCCGCACTAAGGACGTTTTAGATACCAAGCTAGTCACGTCATTACTAAAGATCAATTTTTAACTTTATCATCACTGAAGTTGATAACATATTCAATAACACATTAATAATTATGTTTTGAATCGATGCTTTTTGGAATTACATATCAATGCAACATATAACTATCTGTGTAGTTAAAAAATAGATAATGAAATTGTTACCATGGATAGCATATTTACGCGAATGTCGACCTAATTGTATTTGAAAGTCTGCAACATAGTAAGCTTATTAGCTTTGGTCATGATTCAAAATTGTCGATAATACATATTTACATCAAATAAATACATTGGAACATAATATGGGACTGAATTTTATCTCCCAAAATACAGGCTATGACTAGCTTGGGAATCAGTTCCAGTATTTAAATATACACAATCAAACCGTCCACTGTTTGTATTGCATTGTATGATTTCAAATGTTGAGACTTTGGGGTGAAATAAACATATTATTATAATCTAGTTAATTCTAACCATTAAAATAAAAACATAGTTACAAATAAATTATATGGAACCATAAAAATTAAAAACTAAAATAGTAAAGGTAAGAAATTCAGATTAATATTTACACGAAACATATGAGGCCAACTTAAGACCGTGAATAAAAAAGAGCAAAGGTTTATTAATTTATCTCATAATATCTCAAAAATCTGGTTAGCCTTAATATTACACTCACGCCTTAATATTTAATAACAGCGAAGACAAAAAGTCTCCAAGACCAGAAGAAATGATTGGGGACTTCATAAATAAAAGATTGACAACAGTTTTATCTTTAAGACTTATTTAAGAGATGATTACAGATGAGTTCCAAATAACTTTTCTGACAGATACATTGACGTATCTTCCATATAAATTATGTCAAACTATCTGTCAAATAAGCTATCCAAAACTTATATGAAACCGATGAAACAAGTCAGATGGTTCAATATTTTTTTATTTAAATATAAATAAATAAATTATTTTATTATTATAAAATACATAATATAATATTGTTATAAATAAATAATATATTATAATATAAACTACAGACATAGAGACGTTGAACTTTAAACTTTTGAACTAAATCCTTGTTTTAGTTCTACTATCGATGCAATAAAAGCTGAACTCACATTCTACAATATGTCGAAGTTGTTATATAAACTAAATCGGAATGCCATGCTTTGATTGCTTGTTTTCTTAAGATTCTAGTAAGAAATAGCGAAATCTACAATCATTACGATATAACACCGCCGTTTTAGTCCATTTGAGTCCAAAACAATTTAAAGTAAAAACTTTTGAGAAATTGGATGTTGGTTGGTTTTGCAATTCTCAATTTTCAAGAAGAAGGAGGTTTTCAATTCGATTGTAATTTTCATAAAAAAAATACAATCGAATTGAAAACCTCCTCCTTCTTTGAAATCGATTGAAAAAAGGGTTTCTACAGATTAGTTCAATGACGGGTGCAACTTATGTCGATCGTCTACAGGAACGCGTCTATTTTGAAGCACATTCCATTTTATAAAGTTACTACAGGCTACAGCGTTTCTACAGTTGACTTTAACAAAAGGTTTCCTGTAAGTTATATTGCTTTTTGCCCGGCTACGGCAAAACCGGTTATGATTCTGACAGGTTATGTATCTGTTCATCTGTTCACTCATAACTCCTCAACTGCTTATTAGAACTGGACAAAAGAGATATCGTTAGAAGAGCCTTGATTGTCCGCTGGTTATAGGCTATATGACGTGTCACTGAATCTAATGTGGCGCCCCCAAGCGGTCATAAAGTTCTGTATTAGAAAATAAATTTGACATAAATATGCCGTGTTTAGTATCTTTGGAATGGGGGTTTCTTTTACATTTCAAAGATATGTATATTATTTATATTTGTTCGTGATTTTGTCCGTATTTATTTACAACTATAATTTTTCTATGGTATTTAAAATATATGTACTTTGCAAATTAAAATAAAATGTAATTGATGTACCTTATACAAACTCGAAACAAACTAAAAGTTGTCTTAAAACTTCATAATGATCTTGTAGATTCAGCTACACTGTATAAAGAAGGGAAAATTCGTCGGTGTTTATTCGGTTAAGTTATGCTAGATATTTTGCTACAAATTTCGCAACAATTTTGCTGTAACGACGGCAAGATGTTTGTATAAACATGAACACACTCAATTAAGCCGTCGGGAGATAATTAAAATTTGCATTAAGTGTTGCTTTTGTCTACCGGAGTGGCAAGTTGTCAATATAAGCTTAATGTAAAGATAGTAGAGGACAATTTTAACTGTACGTTAGAAGGTACTTAGTCTCTATAAATATAACATTACTGATTTCAGAATTCTGTAATTACTAATATCTTTTCTAGTTTTAATTAATTTGCATAGTTCAAGATCGTGGTAGAAGCCCAAAATCGATCAGATTGGCGTACAATGGGAAGAAAGGCCTATATGCAGCTGTAGATTACAATAGGCTGATAATGACGGTGATAATAATGATGCTCGTTAATCTTTCCTTCTTGAGAGTTTCTATAAAACACTTAATCTATAATAATATTAAAAATGTGAAGGTTTGTGAGGATGTTTGTGACTCTTTCACGCAAAAACTACTGAACGGATTTGGATGAAACTTTACAGTAATATAGCTGATACATCAGAATAATACATAGGCTAGTATTTGCCGCGATAAATGTTATATACGCGGGCGGAGCCGCGGGCATAAACTAGTAAGTGATATATACTAGCAAACCTGCGTTGTGTTATTACACTTCAGTATCTTTCTTGAGAATAGTTATTTAGTTCACGATTCCAAAATCTGAAATTACGTACTGCATAGTGTTTGGTATTTAAAAACTAAGTCCAGAACCAAGTTTTGGACATTTAAGACTAAAAAGTTCAAATAAAAAGGAAAACTATTTCAACATACTCAAAAACAACAGTCTTCAGTATATTGATAATTGATATGAAAAACAGGTGAAATTTTCTAAAAAATGTTCGACAAAAACCGCTTTGAAATTACATTTTCTTTTACGATAAATTCACTTTATTTTATGTTTTTCTAAAAATAGCTTTAGTATATCAAAGGCAGGCAAATTGAGATGTAAGTCTGGATTTATGTATTCATCATATACACAAGAAACTTTGTAATGCACAGAAAACAGAAAAGTGTGTGTTATTGAGCTGAGGCAAGCTTAAAATTTTTATCAAATTATTACCTTTAAAGTTTTTTTGAGGCGAGATTTCTATTGAAGTCTAACACGATTCTTATTTTTCTCTGTAGCCGAGTCAATTTTTTCTTTTTCAGTTGTCACAATTCTTTTTTTAAAGTTATAAAATTTAGAACTGAAAGCTACACACACGAAAAATATTCATCGTAAGTATTTTTAATTAGGTTTTAGTATTTTACGGTTGTCATTGATGGATTTAGTAGTTTATGCACATCATAACGCATATGGTAAACAGCATTACACACCGCATTTCATGGCATAACTTTAAATATTAACAGTAGTAAGTTAGTACTAACAGTAACGGCAATTCACGAGGCTATAAAATCGGAATTTGTCTTAAGACGAGGACGTCGTGTCGTGTCTGTATGTATCAAAAATGTATTAATCGAAACTGAATCAACACAGCTCTAGAATAAGAACAAACAGAGCAAGATCCAAGAGTAAGACAGTTAAAAATGGAATAACAACTGTTAGAAACTATGCAACGATAAATTTTCCGATAAAAAATAGAAGTAGTAAAATATTTCAGTTCGTACTACATATATCAGTCTAGCAGAGGGAATAATTTAAACAGGAAAGAGAGCGTAGACGGGAGGCTCCGTTTAAATACTGGTTGCACTCCTCCAAGCATATTTCAGTTTACGATGCACCACCCACATCACGTGAAATATTGTATGTTTTATAGCATTCCTTTTCAACGGGAACCAATTTTTATCAAATATAAAAACTATTCGAAGTACTAAACTACACAAACACTGAATTATTATTTTATGTGATAATATTTTTCATGTAAAAAATTGTTTGACTTTCAATATTGTTATAGGGTACTTTTATATCTACGTATCCTTCCTTCATTGGCACATTGACCTGTAATTAATCCATGCCCGCTTTAAACAGCCTCGCGTATTATGCTTCCCTGTCAAAGATTAAAATTACTAGCGCCTAAGGAGTTTATTAGTAACCGACAGATTAAGGTCTCTATTGAAACCTTTAGATCATCTAGCAGACTCGTCTAATATATAATTTACTAGTTAACCCGGCGAACTTAGTACCGCCATATTTTTTCGTGTTTTGTTTATATTACCAAAGACTTTGTTTTTGGTAATATAAACAACAAGGTCTTTGGTTGTTTGATTAGTATACGATCGCGGACTAATAAAATATAACCCACCTCCTTCGTATTTCTACAACTCCGTTGTTTTCTTATAATTTTCTTCTATACAAACCTTGTCCTAACAACAACGAACACATGTAAAAAGGAATTATCAAATTTAGTGCAGTCGATCAGAAGTTATGTGGGTACAAACATATCGGTGATACATTTTTAGTTATATAGATAGAAGATAGATTATTAAGAAGCTGAATTCTGCTCTGACTAAAAATATTTATTATTAAACATCTCACACACAATGCCATCTAGTGTCATATTAAGAAGAGCTTTAATTGTTGAAGCCAAATTGACTGACGAAACAGAAAAAATATGAACTACATCAAAGAAAAATACTAGAATTGAGTTTTTATCTTACGAGCTCTTAAATGTATCAAAATATCTACAATCTGAGATATCAAGTACATACAAAATCCAATTTACAGTTACATAAACAACATTTCCAGAACAAACGAGTCAACTGCGAGACAAAGAGTCAACAGCCAAAAAAACATACACAAAACTCTATCATACATAACTTATCAAGTTTTTTTTAACTCATAAAAATAAAAATTAAATATGTATAGTATTTTTATATTCCCCGAAGGCGATTGGAGAGGCCTTGCGTCTGTAGAATTCATTATTATTATACAAGCTTTTATTTAAAATAACTTGCAGTGTATGTATGTAACTACATTTGTTCTGTTGGAATCTTACAGCTATGCTTTAAAGCAGATATCTTGAACCGATTCTGCTGAAATTTTCCAAGCATATATATAGCGTGACAATGCAATAATATGATGGCATAGAGCTGATCTGATGCTGGAGCTGGAAGGTGTCCATAGGTGTCTGTGTGTATCTGAAACTCTGTAATGAAACGACGCAACACGATCAAGTTAGGAATCGTTTGATTCGTCTTGACGAGTACACTTTAAGTTTGGCAGTATCCAGGGTCTGATGATAGGACCGGAAGGTGGTCATAGGAACTTTGTAATGATACGACACCTCCCATCGAGTTTAAAATTGTTTGATTCGTCTTGAGGAGTACTTTACTTTTAAATGGTATCCAGGTTCTGTTGATTGGTCTTTAAGGTGGCTATATGAAGTCCGTAATAAAACAACACAACCCCATCGAATTTCGGCTCGTTTGATTCGTCTTGAATACTTAGTTCCAAATAGAAACCAGGGTTTGATTATGAAGGTAAAAGGTGTTCATAAAATCTCTGTATTAAAATGGCATAACTGCCTCGAATTCCGACTCCCCGAGCAGACGGATCGCCTGATGGTACGGCAATACCTATATTTACCTATAATTTGTCTTAATAAGTCCTTTGCCCGAGATATCTTGCAACATGGGTGCGTTGAATAAGACAAACATACTGATAAACCTGTCCTTCGATAACTAAAATAAAAAGTAAAATAAAAAATAAATGGCAATGAAGAAATAAGATTTTGTAGAAAAACTCTACAAACTTGATATCATATAAATTATGGAATGACATTACAAGTTGATAATAAAAGTTTTCAACAACATTATTTTTAGATTTTTTCAATAAAAACTTGATCTCAAAGAAGTTTTTCATTTATATTTATTTTTACACTTGCTTTTGCCTCGGCTACGGCAACCTTTATTCTATACTTGTTAATACGTATTTATATTCTTTTATATACTTGTTAAGACACACTTGCATAAGAAATCAATGTTCAATGATTCAATCTCTGCCCAATGCTCATAGCTAAGTGGAAAGAACGCCTTGAAAACCAACGACTATGGCAATGGAATAGATCATTTATATGGAAGACTGGCTAGAAATCCTTCGCAGCAATGTTCTGCTCATTATTTTGTTTTGCGAGTTCCAATCTAAGTCAATAATTTCTAATTTTAACAATAAGATTAAATAACTTTTTTGGTAATATTAATGTATGGTACCTCCGATATTACATAATTTGCACAATCCGTCGGCCTTCGATCGGAGATTACTTTTTGCCTCCAAAAATCCTTACATTTGTTTTTTTTTTCAATTTTGCTGTACCCAATACCACTCTCACGACTAAGACGACTCTATTGACACCGCTCACATAAAAAAATGATAAAACGTTTAGGCCCTAGGACGTGCCAAAGACATATACATACATACACTCGAAAAACATAACCCTCCCTTCGTAATCGGGTAAAAAATCGAACAAGTACTCTTCTTAAGGTAAATTCACACCGTTTTCAATTACCTATCTAATTAAAACTGAAGATAGGTTATTAAAAACTGCCAAGTCTGGCACAATAATTATCTAACCATCATTAAACTAAGACGTGAAACTACATATATACGTGAGTGATCTGAAAAGTTGCCGATCTATTCTTTTTATGTTTTTTTGCACAATCTGAAAAGATGCACACATACACTCACAGGTTCTTATTAACTATCAAGTCCCCCTAGTATATGATGAAATGTCATAAAAAACAAGATAAAACAGAGACAAAAGCAAAAGCTTTTAATTAATGTGCGAGTGGAACCTTCGTGCATAATCCGTGCAGATGCATTGTCATGTGACACAATGTCTAACAATAGAATACAACAGAAAACTCATTTATTTTCCACCAAACAACTGGCAACAATATCTCCTTGTATTTCGGAACGTTATTATGACTACATATAAAATTTATGTCGTACATTTATTACTCTTATCAATAATTTTCGCGGGACATTAAAGTTTAGTGATAAGGGAAAAAAATATCTGAAACTTAATACCTAATAGGGGTTAAAGTACGAAATTGCCGTTTCGTAGTAACAGATACTTTGAGTTGACATAAAACTTTCATGGTGTTAAATTTTCGTATGAAACGTTTTTCACATGATACTTACAAAGTTATTATTTTAAAAAATGTTCTACATTCGATTTTTGACTTTGAATTGTTTTTTAATTTAGCTAAGACAGGAAAGATAGATACTTCGAAAATTTGAGTAATGGAGATCGTTTTTTGTTTTTGCGAAAGACGGTCCCCATTTCACGTCATCCACATTTTTGATATCTTTCATCATTAATTTTTAAATTAAGTTTTCGTCGTGTCCATCACGACGAAAACTTGAAGACTCGAAGACTTAGACTTGAAAAACTTGACATTGACAGAAATAGCTGATCCGGCTGATTGCCATATCATCAAAAGAAGAAGAAAATTTGAGTAATACGGTATACGTTAATCTTCTTTGAATACGAGTACCGACACAGAACTAACACGGTAGAAACGGCTCGCAATATCAATGCTGTATTTAGATAGGAGACTTCTAATGAACAACTGTTGAGTTTTAGTTTAAACGATTTCGTAATGGAAACTTCCTTTGTAAATGGAAGACCGCCACGCAGGTGAATAACGCTGAATGATGGAAGTCGATCCGAGTAATCTATCATTTCTAATATAATCATTTATTTTAGTTTACAGTAGAAGATGTTATTAGTTTTTTTTTTATCACGGAAATGGAAAATTATAATGCGGCTAATCTGTCGCGAATGGCAGAGAGATCTCCTATATTTATTTATTTATTTATAAACTTTATGCACTACATTGTACATCGGCGGACTTAATGCCCAGGGCATTCTCTTCCAGTCAACCTTCGGGTGATGTAGATAGTTTGTAAGGTAGGTGCACAGAGAGGTTACATACTTATAAGACATATACAGTTCACAATTTATTTGAACGTATACACACATACATAGACTTAAATATAACGTACATATATAAATATATGCAAATATATAATAGTTTAACATATACATAAATACTATATTTGTTTATATACTATAAAACCCTGTAACGTGAGGTATATTATGGATTAGATTGTTCTGCCATTTCAGTTAGAAGAAGCTTGTGTACCTTCTTTTTAAAGGTAAATCGGTTGGTGGACATCCTGACCTCGAGTGGGAGCGCATTCCAGAGCAGCACTGCTTGAACAAAGAACGAACAGTTCACGAAATCAGAATTGTGAGAGGGACATGAGAGAAGCAGATTATTAACTGAACGAAGATTTCTGTCGTGATTAGAGCACAGGTATCGGAAATATGGAGCAAGGTAGGCAGGTAACGATGATGAGTTAAGAAATGAAAATAGGAAAGTAAGTGCTCGTTGATTGCGCCGTAGGTATTATTGTATATTTAAGTTGCTATTGTGGTATGTGGCTAATAAAACACTTTTTACTTCATTTTTATAGGCTATATATCATTTTAGGAATGATTTCGCACAATGAATGGCTATGGTATAAGAAAAGGCAAAGTTTTGATTGCTTTAAACGCCCTAGTAAACCATTATCGGCTCCAAGGAATTCCCGAAAATATAATGTGAAAACTTAAGCCATTTGTGTCCAAATATTTCGAGAAAAGTGCTTCAACTATCACTGTGAATATAGAAAATTGAAAATTTGCCACCAACTTTTTATCACCCGTCTTCAATTCGTTTGACAGAGGTATAAAAATTCCCTGTATGGAACAAATTGCGTCTCAAGAACTGCTAAGAGTAACAAATAAATACAATACAAGAAGTTTAAGAGAAAATAAACTGGGTAAACCTCGGGTAAATAATTATTATGGCGAAAGAATGTCTTCATGTGTAGTTCCAGGTATTTTTAATTAAATCAGCCTACTGCGACTTGTACCTAAGCTGAGTTCATCTCAACTGAAAATACAACAAAAGAGCCTTTAGTTGTATTTTCAGTAGGCTGATTTCATTAGAAATACCTGGAACTACATATGAAGACATTCTTTCGTCATAATAATTATTTACCCGAGGTTTCCTCAGTTTATTTTCTCTTAAACTTCTTGTATTGTATTTATTTATTACTCTTAGCAGTTCTTGTAGGATCGGGATTAGTGATGTGTGAAGAAATAGACTTTTTATAATGTAGTAAAGTAGATAGAGATATTTATATATTCAGATAAGAGCGCATCTCGCCAACAAGCTTAACAGCTTGGCGAGTATTTAATTTATTGCCATGTGTAAAATGTTGTTGTCTATATAAAAATTTTAAAAAAAACCGCCGGTTTTCTTTAAGGTCGTAGTATCATTCTTGGCCCCTGACCAAGTTGCATTCTAGAAACGCTAACGTTGATTGAAAACTAACAAATGTATTGGAATGATGTCATTTCATCAATGTCAAAAATTTGCCATTAATACGAGAGAATACAGGCGTGATCGGTTTTTGAAAGAGAATCGACACGTATACTTGCGACTTGGCTAAGAGGTCTGGTGTCAAAACCCTCGTTCAACACCACGTGGAACAACGCATTTAATTGAAATAAATGAAGACAATAAAATGATATCCATATATTACTAAAATAATTATAAACTTTATTTGAATAAATACAGCACAAAAACCAAAATGGAATTGTACAATATCCCAGTAAATTACAGAATAAGTAAAAAAGTCTAGTGCGAGTCGTACGCGCGCAGGAAGGGTTCCGTACCATTATCTATACATTTAAAGCGTCTATCTGTTGCCGTTATCAATATCGAGCAATAACGAAAATAAAAACACGTTTCTTGTTTGGGAGCCCCCTTAAATATTTTAATCTGTTTTTTAGTATTTGTTGTTATAACAGCAACATACATACGTCGTCGCTGAAAGTTTCAACTGTCTAACTATCACGGTTCATCAGATACAGAATGGTGACAGACGAACGGTCGGACAGCGAAGTCTTAGTAATTCTACTCTACACGGTTGGCCTAGTGGTTTCAGTGGTCGACACACCATTTCCTACTGCGCCAAGTGTTGTGGGTTCAAATCCTACATGGAACAACAATTTGTGTGATCCATAAATTGTTGTTCTAAGTCTGGGTGTACTTTGTGTCCGTTTCATGTAGGTTTGTAAAGATCCCCGTGACACAGAAATGTATATTCCTAAAGAGGGAGGTGTCTTTAAAAAAAAAAATACGGTGCGGTTTTGAAAATCATTTTTAGGCTGTTAGTATTTGACAATGTCAAATATTTTCAATTGACGTGGCATTGTAGACGTGTATTATCACACGTTTCTTTTGTAAGATATGTATGTAAAACAGACAAAGTGCATTATGATTAATCTACATAATTTATACCTATATTAAAAATTAAGTCTCTGAGACAAAAATACTGGACAATCGATCACGTTAATGAAGGTCGTGCGTCGTGTTTAACAAAATGGGCCTCAGCATTCACAGCATGACCCATCCCAGCACTGATTTTCAGTGCCCACCTTTATGATACCTTAATACACTTGACCCTTTACGTGTATATTGAAAATTGACATTGATAAACATTTTTTGCATACATTCAGATGACCCGTCCGGTCAATGACACGATAATGTGGTAAAGAGATACGTTACAAACATTTTCGCATCAGAAATGTATGTAGCAGTAGATGTTCATGATCCCAATAGCTTTGATCGTTAAACATTAGAGGTTTTTGAACTCTCCACGACCCTATCCCTTTACGAGAGGTAGATTAAAATAAATCTTTGTATATAGGACTTTGACACCAACGCCCCTGTTGAAAGACGAATAAATCTTTGTCAAGAGCGAAGACAGATAAATGTTAAAAAGAAATAATTACGGAAATAATTTTCTATTAGTTTATACACTGCTTTAATATGTTCATATGTTCAGACATTTTAACACACAACGCCATCTAGTCCCAAACTAAGCAGAGCTTGTACTGTGGGTACTAGACAACTGATATTAATATTTATATACTTTTTTTTGTAAATACATACATATTATACATAGAAAACACCCAAACCCCGAAACAAATATTTGCAGATCATACAAACATTTGGTTCGACTCAGGAATCGAACCCGAGACCTCTTGCACAGCAGTCGCATTCGCTACCACTGCGCCACAAAAGCAGTCATAGCATTGATTTAAGCGGTCACCACGCCGTTTTCTACTTAGAGAACATCTGTGTGGTCCATACATTGTTGTTCTGAATGTACGTGTTTATTGTCCCCGTTTCATGTATGTTTGTAAGTCACCAGCACAGAACTAGCACTAGCTCTAGACACAGAATTGATTCCTAATGCTGTTCCTAAACCATGAAAGCGTAATAGACAGACAGAGTTACGTTCCAATTTATAATATTGGTACAGATTCTTTGCTAAACTGTGTAAGTTACTTACCTTGTTTTTTAAGTCCTGGGAAACCTTTAGTAATCATTAACCTCACACATCTTACACACAGAAGTCTAATCCCAAATTTTGATAATACATTATTACGAGTAACTTACGATTAAAATTATTGGATAGGATATAGTCCTAGTCCAAGAATTCTGTTTACGAAAATTCAAATATAACTTTAAAATGGTAACGTACCTATAGAGCTAACCGAAGATTAATGTTGTTTTAAAGTTACACTGCATACTCTCGTGTTTTTCAACTAAGGCAGCGTTTTAAACGATATCGTACATATCTACATAATAAAATTCCCAATATTACCCAGGATTACACAAAGGTGCGTGAGACAAAAGACCTCGGGGCTCAATTATGGATAACCCCTGCAGTTGGAGTGCATTCACCGTCGGCAGGATCGCGTGCGGCGCCGAACTCGATAAACCATCGCGGCGGTAGGTTATCCATATTATTATAAAAAATATAGATAGTGAAAAATTTTATATTCTCGTGGAATTTGAGTGATTTGCGTATTTACTTGTCCATTGTCTGTAAAAAATACTATTTATTTAAATGTAATCATTATCTTGAAAGCTTTGCTTTTGGTGTCCTTTGTTGGCCTAGTGGTTTCAGTGGTTGCCACACCGCTTCCTACTGCGCCAAATGTTTTGGGTTCAAATCCTACATGAGACAACACTTTGTGTGATCCATAAATTGTTGTTCTAAGTCTGGGTGTACTTTGTGTCCGTTTCATGTGTGTTTGTTAAGATCCCCGTGACACAGAAATGTATATTCCTAATGCGGGAGTTGTCATTAAAAAAAAGCAATAGATTCTAAAAGAGGCAGAATTACAATAGGAAATTCTTATTTTTATTATTCAAATATTACTTCGTCGAAGTGGAAATAAGCTTCATTCAGTTCGTTTTAGACGACATGAAGCTAATGTGCTCAAATACCGCATATTGGAGCACTTAGCTTCATGTCGCCTAAAAGCGTTTCAATTGCCACGTCTGGTACGAAGCCCTTATAAATCTCTGTTTTATAACTAGTCGAACCGAATGATATAATATAGTATCTTTGAAATCATAGATTGTTTTGGACATACAGTTTAACCACTGATCATCAGTGGTATGATTGTATGTCCAAAACAATCTATATAATAGTCAACATACCGCAATCAAAATTTTTGCATTGAAGTTTCATCACTGCTACACGTTCGTTTCCTAAATGGCACAGGATCGCTAGACAAATTAAAAAGTGAAACCGACTAGCACGTTTCAGGACAATTACAGGGAAAAGGCAAAGCAATCGCGGAACAATATTTTGAAGAAGTCGATCGCCATCGATCGTTTTACGTCAGGACCACAAATGTAACACGGATAATCCGCTTAAATTGTGGACGGATACATTTAAGAAACAGATTTTGTAACAAGACCCACTCATGCTTCAAAGACAAAGCCTTGCTAATTTATACGTTACAAAACTCTAAACAAAATCAACCACAACAAGAATATTGACGACGACGCGCGTCATAACTAAAATACCAAGACATGGTCACCCTAGCTCTATCCATGACCTATCTCTATACCTGGCACACTTCTAGCTATAGCTGGCGCTGTCTTCCTAGTACTGAATAAGGTTCGTGTAATCACTACTTAGATTATTACATTTGAATATTCTGTACGTGATAATATCAGTTTAATTCATGTGCATTATTTTTTTTTAAATATGCTTAATGTACATTATCATACTATAAATAATATTTTAGAAAAACTAAAATTGCCCAATGAAATGTTGTAGCCACTTAGGCAGGCTTTAAAAATACCTTACCTTGGGTAACACTTTGTGTGATTCACTAATTGTTGATCCGAGTCTGGGTGTCCTTTATGTCCGTTTCATGTATTTTTGTAAAGAATGACATTGAATATATTCCTAGAACGGAACTCACGCTTCGCTTGTTTTTGAAAAACAAAATATATTCCGACACACACCTCTGCATCTGTCTAGTCTAGAGGATATACGTAATAAATAACTCAGTGTTAGTCACAGTGGGATGTTCATAGATTCAATGTATGTTTAGGCAATGACACATACACAGATGTTGGAAATATTATACTAGCTATGGAAATACTATAATAGTATAGTACTTGTGTGAATGTTCTCATTCAATATTTTATGGAGAGTTGTAATCAATTGTGTTGTGGTATAAGGAAGCCCTCTCCTGATAGGAGACCCCAGTCCAGCACTGGGACGTTATGGGTTGTTGATAATGATGATGATTATAAGGGGAGCAAACAAACAGACCGGTGACTCCTCAAAGGTTAGTGATTAATACCACCGAAGAATACTGGCAACTCCAGAGTTACAAATGCGTTGCTACCCTTTGAGGTTGACAGCACGGTTGGCCTAGTGGTTTAAACGGTATAGTGGTCAACTCGGTCAACCGGTATGAGGGTACCGGTTCGGGCCCAGATGAAGTATCTGGGCCTGATCCTCGACGGTAGGTGGCTCTTCGACGAGTACTTCCGACAGCTTGCTCCGAAGCTGGTCGACGCTGCCTCTGCCCTTGGGCGACTTTTGCCCAATCTGGGTGGAGCCAGCGTCGCTACGAGAAACCTCTACACGGGGGTCGTCCAGTCGATGGCACTGTACGGCGCACCGGTGTGGGTGTCGGCTCTGACCGCCCAGAACAAGGCGCACCTCTGGCGGCCTCAGAGGGTATTGGTTGTCAGAGCCATACGCGGATACCGTACGGTGTCGACCGAGGCGGCGTGCGCCTTGGCCGGTACACCCCCGTGGGATTTGGAGGCGGAAGTGCTCGCCGAAGTTTATCGACGGGTGGCTGAATTCCGGGCGGAGAGTGGCATGCGCCCTTGGCCCGAAGAGGTACGCGAGTGGCGTGAAGCCGCCCGTCGAGCCACGATGGCTCGCTGGTCTTCGCGGCTGAAGGCTCCACGTGCTGGCTTCGCCACCGTGGAGGCGCTCCAGCCCGTCATCCTCGAGTGGGCAGGGCGGCAGCACGGGACCCTTTCCTTCCGACTGACGCAGGTGCTTTCCGGGCACGGTTGCTTCGGGAAGTACCTGCACTCGGTCGCGCGGAGGGAATTGAGTCCCGCCTGCCACCACTGCGACTGCAGTGAGGACTCGGCCCAGCACACGCTGGCGGCGTGCCCCGCTTGGGCGCCGCAGCGTCGGGCCCTCACTGCAGTCATCGGAGGAGATCTCTCGCTGCCGGCCGTCGTACGCTCCATGGCCGGCGGCGAGAGCAGTTTTACCGCGGTCGCGACCTTCTGCGAGGAAGTCATCTCGCAGAAGGAGGCGGCGGAGAAGGCCCGGGAGGACGATCTCCACTCGGACCCGATCCGCCGCCGGCGAACCGGGCGGCGGAGGCGCGCCTACCAGCGCCTCATGCCGCCCTGAGTGTGACCGCGGATGGGTGGGACGGGTTTTCCCCCCCATCCGCTACATAGGCCACCCGCGAGGGGGGCGACGTTACGCGTGTGCCGTACGTCACCTTAATTGAGAGTTACCATCAGACGACGGAGCCCGCTTCAGTGCGGGCAGGCGCTGGGAGGAGTCCGGATGGCGTAAGAAAGCGGTTCCCGGATCTCTCCCGTCTCAGGCGCAGAGTGGCACACCGTGTGGTTTTAGTCGGTTCGATTCCGACCCACCGCCCCACAGCAAACACCGGCGGGGTGAAGGGCCGAGGGAGTTTTCACACATAAAAAAAAACAGAAGTGGTTTAAACGGTCGCCACGCGGTTTTCTACTGCTCCAAGTATTGTGGGTTCAAATCCACATGGGATCACACAATGTGTGATCCAAAAACTGTTGTTCTGAGTCTGGGTGTTCTTTGTATGCATTTCATATATATTTTTAAAATCCCTCGGAACATAGGGGATGTATTTTCCTAATGCGGGAGTTATATTTGTTACGAAAAAAAGTCCGCCTCCTCTTCCCTACAATTATTAGGCTCTGGTGACTTGGTAAATCAAATAAGAAATGTATATTAATAATAGTAATAATAAATAATAAATATTTCGGACATTTTAACACGTAACGCCATCTAGTCCCAAACTAAGCAGAGCTTGTACGATGGGTACTAGACAACTGATATTAATACATATATACCTTTTTTGTAAATACGTACATATTATACATAGAAAACACCCAAACTCCGAAACAAATATTTGCAGAATATACGACTCAGGAATAGAACCCGAGACCTCTAGCACAGCAGTCGCAAACGCTACCACTGCGTCACAGAGGCAGCCAAATTGACATGTTCTCATAGTCGATTTCAGCTGCAGTGGCTTGTGTCAATGGAGAGCAACCTACTACACAGGAGATCTTGTAATGCACAAGTGTGTACAGAAATGTAGGTACACTCTCTGTTTTTTTACTACTACTTTCAAACTCATCCGATGGGGCACAACACGAACCGGAAGAAATCAAGCACAGTACCAACGGCATAAAGCATTCTATAATCAATAACTTCTTGTTTGGCACAAGAGTTGATTCATAGTTGTTTTCTCAATATTTACATTTACTAGAAGAGATCATAGTTATCATACAAAGTTTTTTTTAATTTTTTTGTTAATTAATAAGTAAGGTGGGTATTCTATACATGTGAGAAAGGTATAGGATCAAATTGCATTTAATAACCATATAACTTGAGAAACATGACAGGAAAATAATTTGTTATTATGACAGTTGTGCAATTTGAACTAAAATTTTAAAGAGGAAGATTGGAATTTTTTGTTTGTTTGTTATATAACAATAAAAAAACCATCAAAGTAAAAATATGTACTATCAAAATTATCTTTATAATAATATACCATTTTATATTAATCCCTTATATAAAGTGTTAGTGGTGTTTAGGACACAACACAAATGGATGCCTTCAAAATACTGTTTTGTCTAAAGCAGCCTTGATTAGGTGTTCTAAACATGAAAAATCTGCCAAAAGTGTGTTATATTTAAAAAGTTTTAAAACTTATGTCAAGTACATATATTTACCTGTACGAAGCCGGGGCAGGCTGCTAGTTTAGCATATATAAACATTTTTACAATGATTTTAAAGGAATTATTTCCTTACGTGGTAGTAATAAACTATCTAATGCCTCTGAACAATAATTAATGCATAACAACATGTATTACTTGTGAAATCATTTTCATTGCTCCATGTGCAAACTGCCTAGTTTGACATACATACAGCAAGTTAAGGAGAAAGTGTGAATTGTTGCCTATCAACAGGTTGATCAGATAACAGAAAACATGAGAGGAGTGGCAAATGCTCCACCAATATGGGCTTGGCTCTAAAATTGAGAGAGTGAGAGTGAAATTATTGAATCATCATCATCATCGGCCTATCGTAGTCCACTGCTGGACGTAGGCCTCTCCAATTTCACACCACTTAGTTCGATCTATGGCTTCTCGCATCCAGCGCCTGCCAGCCGTCCTGCGCAAATCATCGCTCCACCTAGCCTGTGTACGTCCTACACTACCTTTGCCAAGACACAATCACCACTCAAGAACTCGTTTACCCCAACGGTTATCGGTTCTTCAGCAAATGTGGCCAGCCCACTGCGACTTCAGCTTGCTAATCCTGTGGGCTACGTTGATGACCCTGGTTCTTTGTCGGATCACCTCATTTCTGATGTGAAATTATTGAATATTGTCACCCATATTGTGTATATGACTTTATGATGAGAAATATAAATTTTATAATAATTTATTTAAATTATTTTGCAATGTTTAAGTAGAAGTGAAGTGAAGTGAATTATGCACTATCTGATGAACACTTGAGAGTAAAACTATTAGCTGGGAAAGATAGACAAAAATTTAAATGTGTATCATTTTAAGATAGTATAAAAGAAACAGAAATATATATATATTTTTACCGTCATGATTTTCTTATAACCGCATTAGTCTCTTATTACCGCATTAGTCTCTTTCGCAACTTTATTAACATTATTAATTCAAAGAAAAATTTATGAAAGGTTTATAAAATTATTCAAGTTTATTGAAAGTTATATTTATCCATTAAAATAAAAAGAGGAATGTCCTGAGCAAAATTACAACAATTCAACGACTTCAAATTTACCCATTTACGTTACTATATTTCAAAACATCAAAGGTACAAACTTAGGTCACAATAAAATTCTAGATTAGTCACTACCGTGTGAAAATAATCATATTTTGTATGAACGTCGAAATTATAACTAATAATTGACCAATATTAGTTTAGAACAGTTTTTTTTTAATCTCCTCATTCATTGCTATGCTTTCAAGACATATAATTATAGTAGGCAACGTCTACAGCCTGAAAAATCAATAACACTGAAACAAGCTCACACGTCTACGGATTTAACAAAATTCTCCGTTTAAAATGCATTAGCTTGACTTACCTCTTCACCAGTTGACAGAGCAGATTTTCAGAAACTAATATTGAAACTTATAAATGGTAGATAATTCAGTATCGTATTATTATTTATTTATTTTCAGCACGAGTACAACAAAGCAGAGTGACAGTCACCTGATATGACAGTAGGATGACACTTCGATCCCGTTACGCGAAAGGAGTTGTCAAAGAGTAGTTTTTCATTCCACGCATAAATTTTTCGTATTACTTTCGTTTTATTTTGACAGTAAACATATTTTAGCAGTTTGCTGTATCGCACAGAGCAGTACCGTAATTCATTTGAGCGATCTTCACTAAACCAAAAATTGTAACCAAATGAAATTTAGATGTACCTACAGAAGTTTATCCATTCTGAAATGACCACAGGAAAACAAAGATTCACGATTTGATAAGAATGTTTAAATTGTGAGTTTTCTAGGTTCTTATACACTAATACTATCAACATTAAACTGTTTTGAAATTTACGGAGCGAGGTATATGAATGTGTATTAAGTATTTGAAATCAATAAATGGATTACTGAGCTATTGGATTAAAGTTTAGGCATCTAACATCTTCTGGTTATCCTTGTCTAGAGATACTAGAGCCCATTTCCAAGTTTTTTTTACAAACTTCTGACCGCTTGCCTAGTTTTGTTATTAATATGCATATGATATATCGCTACTATACCAAATCCGCTTTCTGTTATAGTATTAACAATATTAAAGTAATAATCGTGATTACGTAAATACTGTACAGTAAAAAGTTGTTAAACGAAACATGCTTCTCAGGAGAGCGCCATCTATTCAGCAAAATAAAACTAACTAACTTACTATGAAAATATGCACACCAAGCCCCTTAAACAAGTCGCGCGTTGTTCCCTACAGGACAATGTCATCACAGTTGACCCAAGACGGCAGAAAAAATTGTTTGTCTACAGGTGGTGATAACGTTTATAAATAAAAGACGATAGTAATTCAAGATTTAATATTTAATTCAAGTGCACTCTCTTGAAGTTAACATTGCAAAAGCTGACATTTGCGTAATTATTGATGTTCAATTACTCTACAGTTTAGCATAACTGCACAAATCATGAATGTAATCATGAGAGTTGCTGATAGCAGATAAAAAGCAATTCAAACAAGGGCGTCTTTACCTATAGTGCAAGGTATGCAATTTACACGTGCGCAACAGTATTAGGCGTGCCAACCGCTTCACTTTTAATGAACCTGTGCGCTAATTTAAGCTCACTACTCTTCCTAAAGGGCGCTAATGATTGCACACTGGCGCTTCACTTCCTAGAATTGGTTCCGAGTTCAAACCCAAAGTGGGGTCATCGTACAGTTCGAAGTAGGACTATAATGAGATTCTTCACTTGTGCCCTTGTATAAATGCCATATGGTAGATTATGATTCCCTCGTGATTTAGTATCATCAGATTTATCTTTCATTAAAAAATAAATTTAATTGAAACTTATAAATGTCCTCTTATACATTTCTATTTTATCAAGAAGTTTGATGTTGTGACGACGCTCCTAGCCGATGTTTTTAAAAAACGCAAAACTAAAAGAAAGCTTAATCTAACTTAAAAAAAAGTTCCGATCTCAAAGTTCAAATAATCGTTTCTGTTTGCTAAACTTGATTTATACCAACCGCTGGTTACATGAATGTTCCCGTAAAAAACCCCACAAAATAACAATTAAGATGTTTCCTTCTCCAGATATAAACGGTCGTCTTGTACAGCAAAATTATTGCAAATACTGCAAGACAATATCACGATTGCCTACTCTAGGCACTCATACTCAACATTCGTTTCGGCTATTACATTTTTTTTTAAATAAATATTTTTGGACATTTTAACACACAACGCCATCTAGTCCCAAACTAAGCAGAGCTTGTACTATGGGTGCTAGACAACTGATATTATTACATATATACGCATTTTTTTTTTTGTAAATACATACATATTATACATAGAAAACACCCAAACTCCGAAATAAATATTTGCAGATCATACAAACATTTGGTCCGACCCAGGATTCGAACCCGAGACCTCATGGACAGCAGTCGCGTACGCTACCACTGCGCCACCGAGGCAGTTATCAAATATTACATAGTCAGCAGTTACCAAAAGCAATATAATATTGTAAAATGAAACAACAAACTTATAACTTAATTTTAACCATCACATAAATCTAACGTCGATATAAAAGGATTGCACTGAGTAACAATATATAAGACTCAAAGTTTTCTAAATAGTTTGACCAAAGAAAATGTTGATGCTGTTTAATTTGCAATAGCTTTGGCGTATCTTTGAGAGATATCCTCCCAGTTAGCGACCTCGAAGATGGCTTTGACATAATCAGCTCGTACATTCTTGTACTGAAGGTAGTAAGCGTGTTCCCAGACGTCAATGCCAAACAGCGGAATGAGACCTTAAAAGGAATGATATAATATTAATTTAGGTTACAAAAAAAATCATAAATTAGTCACATACAACTATTTAGATGGCGAGTCTTAGAAATATGTGAGACCAGCTGTGACAAGAACAGGGTTGGGTTTTAAAAAAACTATGAAATTCGTGATGAGATGGTAAACCTCTTCAACATTTTTAACATTTGGTAACTATCCGATAAATCACTAAGCATTCTCTACAACTTTGAAAATTTTCTTACTTAATTTTTACAATGGAGTAAAATACATATGAGTAGCTTTCAGAAAAATAATCAATAGAGCTTTTAACAATAAATGTATGATCGTAAACTTTTAAATGTATGCAGCTGCATTTGAAAAAATTATGCCATGAATAATAAACAAACCAGTGGTTGCCTGCAGAGGATCTTGGTTCTGACATGTGGCAATTTGTGTTCTTTTCATCTGTTTGTTGTATCCAAGCCAACCCCATCCAGACCCCTGGATTGCAACGGAAGCAGCGGCCAGTTGATTTTTCATGTTTTCCCATGAGCCAAAATCTCTTTAAAAACAAAATTTGAAATTTAGCTAACAAAACGATAAAAACAAACACACAAGTAGTGAATTATTATTGGGAATACAACTGTGAAAACTACATAATTATGTTAAATAGAATAATTAAAATGCAAATATGATACATCATTATTTTAGGAATAACTGAAAAAACAGCGAAACCAGTAGCAGTTATTATATATTTCCGAAACTACTCTTTTCAGCCAAAATAAATGAAATGGTCATAGGGCCGTTTGGACCCGCAATGGTGGCATTGTGCTGTGGCCTCCCCTCATATACGATTGAGAAATTCATAGAAGTAACCGCGCCCGGTGAGTATCTGAGTCCATCGGTAGGCGACACAATCGGACCTCCTTGTCCAAGCTTCAAAGCTGGGCAGAACGGATCCGCCAGCGCGTTGGCTAGCATAGACCTGGATTTCGAGCCGTGCCTGCCAAGCCCGTAGAGCTTGCGTATGCGCTATTAGTCGTCGTTCATCATTCCGACCGACAGAAGGAATTTGATCGCGCCAGGACCATCGCTGCCCCGACCCTTATGACCATCACCCGCTGCAGGTTTCTGAGTTTAGCCTTACAACGTGAGGAACCTGCTAAGTCTTTAGACCAGACGAGGACCATGGATCGTATGACGCCTATGAAGAGGCAGCGAACTTCGTCCCATGTTCCCTGAGATTGGGCAGCAGACGATATAGCGCCCCTGCAACCCCGCGTACTCAGGGCGCTTATCACCCGAAACCTACGACCTTTAATGTTTATTTTGCGATGTGGATGAACTACAATGATGAATATATTTACTACTGAAGCTGCTTGGGACCTCTAAAGCAAGTAAAAAGCTTTTCAGCCATTCTTATCTTACGTGAAAGCTGTCAAATTTACACACATGTGTGTGTAAATTTGATTGTGAAATTGTGCGGTTACTTTTGCCAATATGTAAGGGGGAGCGTGAGTGGGTGTAATCTTAGGTATTCGGATCTCAATAAGGTTATCGTAACAATAGGTCAAAACTACAAACTGGTTAATTATGTGCAGGTTATCTGACGAATTGACGTAAATAAATTTATTTTCATAACACTGTAAAATTATTAAAATAATAACAGTAAAATTAAATTAAAAAACAAGAGATAAAATACAGTGTGGTTGGATATGATAAAATAAGGTGAAAGTAATGACATATATTTCCCACAATTTATGGCAAAAAGAAACGGCAAGGGTAATTACACTGCACACATTAGTTGCAAATCTATTATTCAAAAAACTGATATAGACTAGATTTATTCCGTCGCTCTGATTGGCTGGCTTAATTTGCCCTAGTTATCAATAAACATACAGAACTAAATGCAAATATTACATTTCAAATCATTGAAAGGGTTTCAAAAGTGGTATGGAAAATTAAATACCAAAATAATATGTTATAGCCCAACTATGTCCCGTAAGAATATCATGTTGAGTTGGACACATACATGCATATGATGAAACCCTAGCCATATTCAAACAAAGATTAAAGACAACGCAGCAATTAACACTTCATCACGTCCCACTGCTGGGCTCGGGTCTCCTCTCAGGAGAGGGTTAAGGCCATATGTGTTTTTAAGTTGCACGTAGGCCTCTAACTAAGCTTCACGACGATTATCATATGATAACAACCAGGACCGCTGCTTAACGTGACCTCCTAATCACGAATTAACACTTGAAAGGATTTAAATTTAACAAAAGCATCACATGCAAGCAATTTATAATGTCATTTACGTCTCAATGGCTTTGCAGAGTTGTTCGGAAGCTTTGGTGCTTTTAGGTGACAGGGTCTGCCAAAAGATGGCGTGGTTGATGTGACCACCACCGTTGAACCTGAGAGCTGGGGCGATAGTGATGGCTGCAGTCACATCACCTGAGGACAGAGTCAATAACATTTCATTAACAATTATGTTCTAAGGGAGAAAATGGTTTAGAAACATTTACTTAATCTTTAGATATTTTTTCAGTAGTCAAGATCAATAATAATACTAAATGTTGGATGAAAATTGGATTCCAGTTCTTTAGAAAATATATTTGGAATTGAAAACTCAAATTACAAGTAGGTCATAGGATAACTCAACTTCCTAATGAGGCCCTGTTCTCCTTCCCTACCATCTTGTGAGTAGAAGAATATGAGAGAATATATTAGAGATAGCTTTTTTTTTAAATTGCAGCTCTTTTAAAGATTGATTTCTTAATTTTCTAATTAAATTAATTGTACAAATTGAATGGTAATTCACCACAGAATTAGAAATGCACTTTAAGGATTTAATTGTTAAAGAAAAAACGTTATTCAGTAGCCTTTTCACCTTCAATTGATAAAGCAAGTGATTGGGAGTCAGTGTCAGACCTATTTAAAAAACAATCATTTTGGTACATTCTAATTATATGGCTGCACATGCCTTTATGTCATGTCATTATAAGATAAAGAAAAGAATGGTCCCACCATTTTAAAGAACTTGACAGAACACTCTCCATGATAAAGACAATAAATAAGTTATTGAGAGACTAAACAGGTTAGTTTTAAAATGTCATTTCATATATTCTTTACTGTACATTTTTAAATATGATTAATTAAATGCCAAGTAAATCATATATAAAATGGTGTGCTTCACCCAGAGATGTAATAATCTATGAGTACAAGAATGTGATACTGTGATAATAACCAAATCTATAGCAAACCATGACAGTTTGGTGTATTTTATCAATGCAAGATGATTTATGCAAATAGGAAAAAATACAAACAATACAATAAAATATTTGACCCGAGTTTATGTAAAACGTTTGATATAATACTTACATTTCATACAAATGCAAACAGTTTTTGCTTGCTACAACACACAAAACTACAAAAATATTGAAGGAAATTACTGTTCAATTGCGCTCTGTAAATCATCAGAAGGTGTAGTCAACTTTGGGGAGAGATTCTTCCACAAGATGGAATGGTTTGTATGACCTCCGGAATTAAATCTTATAGCGCTCACCAATCCTAATATGATGTTTGTCTCTGCTACTGTTAGTGGTAAAATCAAATTTTAGTAAGTATCAACTATAATTACTGATAGGAAACTGTGTTTCACTAACAAATTACATTTCATGGATTATGTCAAAACTATTAATTTAAAAATCACTTTCTGCCAAATGATAATTTATGAAACAACAATATTCTTATTATTCCCTAAAGACAAATACTTATAAGATTTCTGCTTCCCAATTCTAACACTAAATTAACATGAAACAATATTAAGAGCTTTCTGCAAAGTACTTTGATGGACAAATACCTTTTGCCTGAGCCAGCTTCAGCGCTTCTTCAGCTGCATTCAAGTTGTTAACGTATGTAGCATGGTGCTTAGTGTGATGCAAAGTCATAATCTCCCGGCTAATCACCGGCTCCAAGGCATTATACTCATAAGGTAGCTCTGGTAGGGTGTGCTTCTGCCGAGCACTGGTAGCGCTATAAAATAAGTTTTTTAATTACATATGTAGGATGCGTTAATACTTGTTAAAGCCGGTCGAAATGCCGCCGTGGATAACTTATTCTTAAAAATAATACCAAATGAAGGCGTAAAAAGAAAAATATTTACAAAAGTGATCCAAGTCTCCGGGCGCAAAACATTTTTGGGTGTTATGAAATTATATAATATTTCCAAACGTCGAGAACTGCTCGAAAAATTAAGTCAAACAGTAAAATTATGCAATAACGAGATACAAACAATGACAGTCTGTCTGTAGTCTGGTAACTTGTAACATGTCACTTTGCCATAATCAAAAAAAAAAAAAAAAAAAAAAACATGTCACTTGTCAGTTTGCAAAAAATCGACGCGCACTGTCCTGTTCTTCTCGATTTTCTTCATGAAGTACATGTCATCTCTTTCACACCTCCGATTCAATCTCAATATATTATTTTCTCTTTCACAACAACCCTGTTAAATCGAATTTATTGAAGTTTTTCCAAGAATGGCATTTACCATCGACGTTGAAACCAGAAAGTTATTAAATTAGTAGTAATTTATTTTTAAGGGAACTTCATTGAAAGTTGGTACTTGACATGACTTTTTTATGATTTAGAAAGCAAACGAACAGGGAGGTCATCTGAGATGGAAAGTGACTCTTAAGCTATGTTTACACGCCTGCGAGGATTAGACAGTCGCTCACAGACTACAATCCATCACCAACGCTCGCGCACGCTTCCTATGATCTATGTTCAAAAACCTACACCGACTCGGGACGGCAATAAGCTATCCAACCACACGCAACCCTAGCCGAACAGCCCGTTTACACGCTTGTGTTTGTGAAAGGTTGTCGAAGCGTGCCAAGCGTATAAATGAACCATAAAGTCCATGTCAGATATAAGTTACCCAGGAGTCACATACACGTTGCATGCGTTTGAGATATGTAAATGTATTTTTTTCTTTTTTATTGTAAATTTTTAAATTTAATCTTCTTCACTTCGTTTACTATCAAAAGTTAAGCCTAGACTCAAATGTTTGGGTAAATGCGAGCCATGAGTAACGCGTCTCTTATCGGGGGAGGACCTTATACTCCGACTTGTTTATCAGGTACTCTATATCTGCAAGAGTTCTAAGAGGCTCTAAGAGGATACCCAAAGGTGTCTAGCCTTTGGGTATCCAAGTCCACAGTATTTTACTACATTCAGTATGCCCTAATATTGATTTTCAATTAAACGATAGTTTCATTGAAACCGATAACGAGTAACAGTTATTTATCAAAATGTTGAAAAGAAATAATCAGTAACGAAACGACTGGGCAAAATTGGTCTGATTTTGTATGAGGTGTCTTTTAAAGTTTATATCAATGTGTATAGCCAAAAATATGATTAAGTCCTTTAATATAATTTTGAGAAAAACAAAGCAGTTTCTGTCTGACATTTTTGTCTCTTCTTTATGCAATCACATTTCAGTAAAATTTATTTAGTTTGTTTAAACACATTTTATTCTTCTTGGAATAATATTACTCTAAAATTATAATTGACTTAGTTAATAATTATGTACTTTGTAAAAACCGGCGATCATAGACTACCGAATTTGGAGAGTTGTTATGCCGACAAACGAGACGTCACGTAGACCTGATGAGCCGTTTACACTAGTGTGCGTATTTGAAATGTGTGCACGTGAGCAGCGATGTCTTGTCTGTGTGCATATTGTTACGAGGTTACGAGAGACGACGAACGTACGACAGTGTTGTGTGTTGAGTTGAACTTTTTGCCGATTTAAAATTTGTGATTATATGAAAAGGCGCAATAATTTTTCATCAATTTCAAAACAAAACTTATGTAACCGATTGTGATGACAATTTTTTTTCATAGCTAAGTGTGTTTGGCCTTATCGCGTGAACTAAGCATTAATAAGCGGTGCATTTGTTTATTTATAGACAGTCGCAATTTACAGACATGTAATATTATTCCTGTGGGGCTAAAATGTCTCAAAGGGATACAGCTATACATTTGGTTGCTGGAGGGTACGTATCTATTGCTAAGTACGGGGTCCTTGATAAATCCAAGTAGTGCGATTATTAAATGAATATATTTATCTAAATCTTGGTGTGTAGTGAGTATTGGCACATGTGCCCAAACGATGTTTACGCCAGCAGTTTCACTTGCCTGCGTGTGGCATACTTTTTAACAGAATATTATATTTTTATAGATTTTGATTACACATTTCTCATTCCGATCATGTTAACACATTAATCTTAAAATATGTCACAAAAATAATTCAAGGACATCTCACTAACAGTCATTCTCAGCAATGTTTAAATATGTAAATACAATGATAAGACAAAACGGTGTTATTTTTGTATTGTTAAATAGTAGCAAATGTACTCTGTATGTGAATGAAATGATAATTTTGAAACACAAGATTTTAACTTTTTCTGTAGATATGGTAATGTTTATGTACATTTCTAGAAAGTAATTACTACCTACATTAATAAAGGAATTCATTAAAAGTAAAAATAAATGTGTTATCAGTTCATTATTTCATGGACAGTTGTTAAAAGTATACAAAAGTTAGTTGTTGTTTTAAATATTTTTAAACTCATTCAATATTTTTTTTACGAACATATGTATATTTCATCATGAATCATGTCATATGTACATGCACATCTCTGCTTTAATTCTAATAGTATCTCTTAGGTAAATTTTTTTACCTAATGAAAATTAAAAATAATTCTAGCCATTAACATACAGAAATGGGAATTTTTTTTATCAACATTTGTGCACAAATTAGGTTTAATAATAATAATAATTATATGAAAAATATGTGTATTATTCATAGGTGTTTGATTACCACATGTGACAATAGAGACAATAATACAAGTTGGAGATATAAATCTATTTAAAAAGAAAGAAAAAAAATATATAATCTCTATTTAAAAAAAAATATATAATTCAAATATTAATATTAAAGAAAAAAGTAATGGTGTCTAATCATAATCAAATCCAATAGGTCTGAAAAGCAAATGGGAAATTGATGATTACAATTTTGACCAATTATACAAATATTAGTTAGATCTTCCTATCTCAAGGGAACTCTATGAAAAATTGCAGTTAAATTGATCATAGGCTTAATGGAAACTTGTGTTAGCACAAAAAAAAACCAGTTTCTTTTTTCACATTTAAAATAAACACTTATTAGAATTTCTATTAGATTTTATATACTTTTTGCATCTGATTTGTATCTAACCATTAAAAGCAGTTTTGAAAATGTATCAATAACTATCTGTGAAGTTAAAAGTTATTCACTGTGACCAAATTTATCATCATCATCAGCCTAACGCAGTCCACAGCTGGACATAGGCCTTCCACATGGCTGCTCTGATTGATTTTGCTTCTCGCTTCATCTCATATCTATACCACTTAATTACTATTCCTTATAATATTGATTTCTAATTTATTAACAACAGGAGTTAAAAAAGCATAAAATATTCTTTTTGTAATGTTCAATTAGTAGCTTTGAACTAAATGGATATGATAGTATATATGGTACTCACTCATAACTCATAAAAAATATAAGTTTTCTTTTGTTAAATCTGTGAAATGGCTGTACCGATTTTAACGGGACTTTAACTGGCAGCTGATGTTATGAGTAGTAACTGAAGCAACTTTTATCTAAAAAAAATAGTATATAATACATATAAAATAGGCAACAATATCTGATTCAAAAGCAGCAAAGACCACATATAATGCTGTGGGACTCTGCTAGTATGATATAAAAATGTTAGTAAATAAACTGTAATTAAAAAAAAATAGAAATGCAATTTGATATTTTATATGAAATACCTAAAAATATTTTATTAGTCTTTTTTAAAGTACAGTACATGACTTGAATCTTCCACAGAGTGGCGGGCACCGCAGGCGCCGTTGTGACATGTCCACTAGAGGTTGTGAAAACTCGCCTTCAGTCATCCAAAGGTGTTGGACTATCGCCTCCATCACAACCACCGCCATCAGATAATACCGCTAATGCTAGGAAAGTCTGCTCAAAGATTCCTAAACATCAGGTATTTACTAGATTTATTATTTGGATAGTCTAAGTATTAATGTATTGTCTGGTGTGGTGAACTAGTAAGAATAAAAAATGTTACCACCCTATACATCCCTTGGGTGTCGTAACAGGCTATTAAGGTAACACATTATGCAGTACAAAATCACTGTCAAATCAAGGAAAACTTGATACCCCATCTCTCCAGTGTGGTAAAATAGGTTAAAACCTTGTTGCTTAGGAGAGGCCTAAGTCCAGCGATGGACTGTTAAAAGCTATTGATGATGATGATTAATTGATGATTAAATATTCTTTTCAAAATTAATTGTCCATATTTCTACTTTTTGGTTCGGAATTGTCCACCAGCATTGCTTCCGTGGTTGTTTCTGAGCATCGAGTGGAACTGGGCTATGAGTGTTTAAAGTTATAAATTTAAAAATACATAATTACATTGATCTATTAATAAATGATGAAACTCAAAGAGATAGGATTACAATTTAGTCAAATTAAAAGTAAGAAATTTAAAAAAAATACAGTTTACAAATAAACGTATACTCTATTGGCTGTTGCGCCAAACAAATATAAACCAAAGTTTATGAATTTATCATTCATTATCATAATGTAACTGTAATATACACAGTTAGTAAAACGGAACGTATTATACAAAATAAACAATAAAAGTTTACAAAACTATAACCCGACTGTATAATTTTTTTTTAATAAAATTTATAAAGTCTATGTCACTCGTGTCATTATGTCAAATCTATTGACACTTCATTCATTAAAATCGGTTCAGTAGTCCATGCGCTATGGTGGAACATACAAACATAAATAGACTGCCAAAACTATAACACTCTCTTTCTGTCGTAGTCGGATAAAAAAATATTTGACAATTGTTTATGGTTATATTTATTTAACAACGTATGTATATAAACAGTCGTTACAGCTTAACAAGTTCAATATTGTAAACTGCAGTTATTTTTAGAGTTGCAATGAAAAGAAACCTGTTTATATGTGTTCAGAGAACGTGTACGTTGGACGTCAATGTTGCGGAACGATCGTAAATATAATTAATCGGCGGGTAAAAATAATGTACTTGGACATCGAACGATGACCTTATATATCGTTTCTTTATCGATGACATACTTCTCAATCTCAACGATCTCTTCGATTCACATCACATCAATAGAATACAAATGAACAGAAGTCTCTCTTTAGAAAAGAGTCCGCTGCTCCGACCGCGTCTATGTCGATTATCGCGGAAAATAGTAGCCTATGTCCTTTCTCAGGCTCTAGACTATCTGTGTATCAAACTTCATTTTTATCGGTTCAGTAGTTTTGGCGTGAAAGCGCGACAGACAGACAGATAGAGTTACATTCGCATTTATAATATTAGTAAGGGTAATGCTACTGTGCCAGAATTTTAGTATAGTTTGTGCCCAGTTTTCGTTCTCTTACAACCTCCTTGGATGAATAAATATAGTGACACTTTTTAATCCGTTATCAAAAAGATGATATAATATATCGTTTCTTTATCGATAACAAGTTTTTCGAATGATCGAGTAGGAATAGGTCGAATATTCGATTATGCAGAAGTAATTTATTACAGTAACATTATCGAGCAATTTTAACTACTTACCATAAATGATTCATGTGACTCAGTTACCAGTTAGACGATGTTTCGATAGCATTGTTCGTTTTACTTCCTAAACAAAACGTTATTATTACTAGTAAAATATGTAAGGTTATGTTATTATTGTGCAATTCTACTGAGAAACAAATACAGAATTAAAGAAGATATTTTAATATCACAAATATAAAACTTATTTAAAAGATTCGATTCTTTTTGGGATTTAACGCCCCCCCCCCCTGCCCCTCTACAGATTCTTGTACTGGACTAACATCGGCGACCTACGAAAATAGCCTGCACTGTAACACAATGCCTGTATAATAATAGAACAATAATAGCTACAAAAACAAATACAAACGAAAACCCATTAAAAGCCTTGATTTTCAAAGAAGGTAAATACACACACAGGTAGTACATGATATCATGTAAAGTGAAATTTTAAAAATGCACAATTTTAATTAGAAATGAATTGAAAGCAATTAATTACATTGACGTTGATTGTTTTGTATACTACAACTTCAGGTAGTTATTAACACAGTTAAAATATATATAATTTAATTCATGAAACCCTGTTTTCTGTGTTTGTTCTTTATAATATCTTGTTACATCTTCTACATAGACCTCAGAATATCAATTATGATGCTCTCACAAGCATTATGAAAGTATTATTATGTATAAAAGATTTAGTATTATATAATGCGGAACAGAAACTAGTTATGACAAAAACACAACAGTCATATTTGCCTAGACTAAGTAATCTAGTACTGAAATCTTATTTCCATCATTGTGTTTTCGGGGAATGTTTGGGCTAGCTATGAAACTAAAACAAATATGAAGAAGTCTGCATGAAAAATATACCAGTTCACTACAGACAAAGGTCTCTCCTAGGTGCGATCCCCGGCTTTAAAAATGTACCAAAAAAAACCAAAATATATGTATACGCCGATACCTACTATGCACAAAAACTATGTACTAAAGTCGCGAGTCTAAAAACGGTTAAAATACACGTAGATACTAGTTTATGCCCGCTGCTCCGCCCGCGTATATGTCGATTATCGCGGCAAATAGTAGCCTATGTGTTATTTTGATGTATCAGCTATATTACTGTAAAGTTTTATCCAAATCCGTTGAGTAGTTTTACGTGAAAGAGTAACAAATAACCATCCATACAAACTTTCGCGTTTATAATATTAATAGGATATTTTTTTATATACCTTCATATATTTTAACTGTTTTTGGTTTTTGGTACCTACTGAAAGCTTTTAGCATTAATGTAGTACTTTGTATTTGCGTTTTGTTCATCAGCTGTGAACCTGTTTTATAAACATATATTACGTTGTTATCAAAAAGGTTAGCACTAAAATACCGGTTCCATAAAAAAAAATATCCTTCCTCTTAAACTTCCGTTAAATGTCCTCGATAGCAAAGACAGTTTTTTTTGCGATATAAGTTTATTATTCTTTATTCCCTCAACGCATTTGTGTTAAAGTCTTAGCCGTGTATTTTTTTTTAAAGCTACAACGCAAATTGGCAACGCTAACATAACAAAATAGAGACAAAAAATATTTACGCATTTTGAGTAGATATATCTTTAAGTAAACGTTATATTCTCAACTGGTTTATAGTTATGCGCACAGTTTAATCATTTATTGTGGTAACATGTGCAATTCGTTTGGTCAACGTGGTACAGTAGGCTAAAACCTCCTTTTTAAGGAAAGACCTGTGTCCAGCAGTGGAATGTTATAGATTGTTGATGTGACGAGCAATTGATTTGCTAAGTCAAATAAGTTGTGATAAGTATGCGAAACATTGCTACTACTCACCCGGTGTTATTTTATCAAAGTTTGGTTTTACATAAAGATGTTTGTCCTAAAGTTCCGTCCGTCCGTAAGTCCGTTTATATCGTCTGTAACTTACTACAACTCTACTTTTGATCTCACGATAAAAGAGTAACAAGGGGAAATCCCCGCTCACAAATATGTGAATAGTTTTCATTGTGAATATTTAAAAAATAAAGAACTCGGCATACTACATGTTACCTTGATGTGCGATAAGTGATACTGTATTGTGATAAAAAATAGTAACCCTTTATGCCTACAGATCTGCTAACAATTATACATATTTCTATTGATCTAACTAAAATAATCCAATATACAGTTAATACAGACTTCTTGAATGAATATTTGGAATTTAATAATAGTATACTGATTGAGTTATCCTTGAGATATGTAAATAACAAGTGCCCTCAATATTGTATAATCAATTTAGTCACTAGAAAACAAAAACAATGTTCCTACATTATTAATATTACGAGATTGGTATCTTTCCCTGAGATAGCGATAAATTCTGATATAAATACTATCATTAATATCAGAACTGTTGTTATTATTATTACTATTGTTCTAATTTATTTTAATCATTTAGTAATAATAATAGCTATGTTGTAAAAATAATGCCTATATTATTTAGGAATGTTTATGTATTTCAAATTAAGCCGTTTCATAAGAACAGTTATCCAACAACAAAAAAGAAAATCCTTCTATACTTATGTCTACTTCTCTTTATCATATTACTTTTTCTTGTATATCATATATGGTTATACAAGAAAAAGTTTAAAAAAAAACTATAACCCTTCAAAAACCCATAATCTCCCACTGCAAACTCGGGTATCCTCTCAGGAGAGGGTTAAGGCCGTACGTCCCCACGCTGGTCGAGTGCTGGTTGGGGACTGGCAAGACAACGTACGTTGGGGCTACATTATCTTGCCGTTGTATGTTTTTAAGCCGCCCACAGACTATAACAACCAGGACCGACTGTCTAACGTGACCTACAAATCACCTTTTGTTGCGGGTGTCCATGGGTGGCTCTAATCGCTTACCATCAGGCGATACGTCTGCTCGTTTGGCACTTATATCATAAAAAAAGCGCAATATGCTCATGGTATCGTACTACCAGCAGTCATCCATCCAGATACTGACCGCGCCGTCGTTGCTTACCCTCGTTGATTGTTTCTAATCATCTAGTGCAACTGGGCTATGATGCCTCACTATAACCCAACTACTTTTCACGAATCCAGCTAGCAAGATTCGCAAACATCTGCTGGTTTGTTGCAATAGTTTTTTGGAAACTGACGCAATATATACGCAACAACAAAATACGCCCTTAAACATTATATTACAGTTTTTCAATTTCTAGATTAGTGAAACTCGTATTTCTCTTGTTTGATAAAATATATCGAATAATAATACTATTATAACTATGTATAAAGTTTAAATTTCGATGCCGCAGTTGTAAATACTTTTCCAGACTTTTGTCTATATTAAAAAGTAGTACTTGAATGAACGAGCTTTGCCCGGTATTTTTCTTTTTGGTAATTTTCTAAATTTGAATCCTAGCTAGATCGAAACCCTTGCTTACTAAATTTAATGAAAATCGTTTGAGCCGATTCCGAGATTCAGAATATATATATTAAAAAAATATTTTTAAACGAGCACGTTTCAAAGTATTAGATGAAATGGATATGGGCTAAGAATTGAATGAAATACGCAATTATTACACAACTAAATTATTCACCAAATCATAGGAACTAGTACAGCAGGATAAAAAAACATGGTTTGTCATCGTTTATCTTAATACTGCTATAGATTTCCGAAACTAAGCAGAAAGCTTAATGCTGTTGTATAAATTTTATACTCAGTTAATGGTTTATTTTTGGCAACTCCAATGAAATCAAAGTATTGTTTAAAAGCAGTGATAAATGCCTTTGGCGAGTAGTGCGACGTTGGGAAGTCGGTGACCGCGAGCAGTAACCTCAAATTGGAACCACGGGACGATGATTATCCCATAATTTATTAACTTATGGTTATATACGGTTAGCTAACAAACACAATGTCATCTGCGTCGCACTAAAGGCAAAAAAATTCACAGCTTTCACAAAAAAATTCAATGATACTAGACGCTTATTAATGCAAATCCTTTTTTGATAAGTACGATATTCAACATTAAAGGTTTTTTTTATTCCGTCCATACTTTTCAGTTCTAGAATATTAGTATATGAATTTATTATAATTTCTGTATATAATACCGAAACAAATTAGGGATATAATAAAATAATATTAGTATTTCAAATGGAATAATTTAGCCAGTTAGTAAAAATATTTTGAAATAAATTAAAAAAGCTTTAACCCGACTAAATAAAAACCTTTGATAAAATTTATAGAGCATATGACCCACGCCATTATTACGAAACTATTGACACCTTATTCGTGTTTAGTAGTTGAGGCGCTTCGGTGGAACACGATGATGATGATGTCCTCATCAACGTATCCGCCGACGGTGACCCTTAGGTTTTCTGGCGTGTGCACAGATGTGACTGACGAAACCAAGTTTCGTCCTGAAAGTGCGGTTACAGGCAGCATAGCTAACCGCTTTCATTGTGTGTATAATTGTAGAGAACCGTCCGCCCGGAGCTTGCGCGAGTGCTGTCTCACGTCAAGATCTTCTAGACGCTGCAGCTCAAAGTTGTTAGCTCCGACTGTGTTTTGTGATTACCGTTCCTTTTGGCTTCAGCATAGTCTGGTAAAAAAGCTTTAACATGGCATTGGTCTCCTCTATTTTGTGATATGGCACATAATCCAATCTTCTAATCGTCACAAAATTATTAATAATGGACAGTGATGAATGTTTGCAAGTCTAACACGTCAGAACGACCGAACGGATCTGGGGGGAGTTTGGCACAGATATAGATCGTAGTTTGGAATAGCACATACACTATGATTGTGGGATAAATCATTGACGAAATCGGAATGAACGCGAACAAACCTACAGGTTATAAAGCTAATACACTGACTGACTCATCTAAATTGCTATAGCTACAAAACAAACTAATAATTATAGCAGCTACAGATTTTCGTGTTGTAAGTTTTTGATAGAAAGAAATGATTTTGGAAATTTCAACCGTGAGGTGGTAAATAATTGATTTATGTGAAAGTTTATACTTTTCAAAGCTATAAACACTACGGACAACATATATTATATGTATAACCGGAAGGAGAACATTTTAATTATTTTTTCAATGCAAACAATGATCCTGTTATAAATGTTAATGAATCGCTACAATCACTTTCTAAAGTAGAATTGAGTAATAATTTTACTTGTTTATGCTTTGTTTTGGTATTATATTTATGAAAAATAAACTGCCGAGTAAATAAATGAAAATATTATTTGCTACTAGTGGGGTTATGTGTTGTGTAATATATTTATAAATAAAACTACTGGCTTATGACTGCGACTCCGCCCATGTGTATGTCGGATATCGCGGTAATCATTTTTCGTGTTAATATATAGACTATGCCGCTCAAAATAATGTACCTTTCTATTGATATAGCAATTTTTAAAATTATTTCAGTTGGTCCAGAAATTACACTCCAAAAGCTTA
This sequence comes from Hyphantria cunea, assembly GCA_003709505.1. Taxonomy (NCBI): domain Eukaryota; kingdom Metazoa; phylum Arthropoda; class Insecta; order Lepidoptera; family Erebidae; genus Hyphantria; species Hyphantria cunea. The sequence goes on from PKRV01000076.1 coordinate 1,929,321, forward strand.
CAAACTCAGAAACATTACACCTCTTTATACAATACCAGCGACCCGGTCCGGATTCGCACGGAAGTCTGTATGCATGTATTAAACACAAAAACCTTCCTCTTAAATCACTGTATCTGTTGCTGAACTGAATGAGTAGTTTAAAGATCTAAGCGAACAGACAGCGGAAGCGACTTCATTTTATAATATGTAAATATATGTAATATCTCTCTCCGAAACGGCTTGACCGATTCTCATTAAGTTTAGTGTGCCTATCGGGCAGGTCTGAGAATCGGACAACATTTATTTTTATTTTGTTTTTATTTTTTTATGATACAGCATTAAAAATACATACAACCCTAAATTTTCAACCCTCTATGATCAACCCCCAAATGAAAAAACAATGTCTGCCCAGTCAGCTAGTATTAGTATAGATTTAGTACTGTAGTACTATATAATAAACGGGTTATATCTTTATGGTTCTACTAACATAATCTCATGGATATAAATTCTATATTAAGTAACCCCTATTTAAGTACTGAAAGTTTCTTACAGATTGATAGGACATTAAACGTTACATCTTCGCTCTTAGGGGCCGTGCCCACAAACGAGAGAATCGTGACGGAACCGAGCTTCTATCGTCAGGGAATCTACGAGTGTTTAGAAATACCACGATATAATATCGCCGCGATTCTATCGCCCATAGATTAGGCCCCTTGTAGGAAATAATCGTAATACCTTGAAGACCTGCTTATGGTAAAATATTTCGTAAAATAAAATAATCGGGCATATCCTATATTTTGTTACACATATCTTTTAACAATCCAATCGCAAAAAGAATGAAGATAAGAATTGACACGTGAGATTACCGTGTATAGCAGTTTTTAGATTTTGTATAGGTGTTGCATGTGTTACATCTGGACTTAGGTTTAAAATGAAGTCGCTTCGCTGTTTTATATATGTAAGACACACATATTATAGTACGGATCCGGGCCGGATCGCTAGTTTGAGATCGCTAGTACATGGTAATAATATGATCTCAAACTAAGACTTGCATTATCGTAAACAACCTTGTGCCAAATATACCAACATCTTCCAAACACACACAGTTATGGTAAACTACACTCAGAGACAGACTCAATGGTCATACTCATCTCATGCCACGGGACAAATATTGCGTGTTTGATCAAGCCCGTGATCTCTGGTCTGGCCAAATATCTGACACAGTGACGAGTTGTCTGAAAATTCTGATCAACTTCAAACATACGTGCGACAAATGTATTTGTTTCAATAAAATATCAATAAATAAAACACGTTAGGATTTCATAGGTTTTATCTCTGAAATACCGATAAAAAAACCGGGTATTAATACAAAACTTTCTCTGTATATAAATAAATAAACCTTATCGCTTATTATATAATTTACTGCGCAATATATTTACACGTATAATGAATATCTACTTCGAATGTCATTCCTCCGATTTATAGTATAATTACTAATCAAATTGTGAATGACATATAAATTTTAAATTAAGAATATATCTTACACAATCATCACGACAGCTTAGATAACGTACTCATATATTTCTAAAGAACACGTATTGTACTACTGGCAAGCGATTAGTATCTCTCCTGAGAGGAGACCCGAGCCCAGCACTAGGACATTATAGGTTGTTGATGAAGCGATTAGTGTGACATACATAGCGAATTTGGTTGCTTACTGGGAGACTCATGTTTATATGCTCAATAGTTTTTTCGTTCGTTAGTCTGCCGTTTTCTCAGTCCACGTGTATGCCGGTTATCGCAGTAAAGAGTAGCTTATGTCCTTCCTCAAGGATTTAAGTATTCCCATGCTAAATTTCATTGAAATCGGAACACTGGATTAGCCGTGAAAGCTTAAACAGACAGACGCGTACTTTCGAATTTATAGCACATGTACTATGGATACTCTTGCGTAGTCTAAGTGGTAGATCCATGCATAGAACAAGTATCCAAGTACAATGCTTCTTGAAATATAAGCCCGTTCGGCCGAAATAATAGCATGGCCCCACAGAAAACCGGTCTATTCTCCTGACTTTCTAACCCCTCTAATCCTACACCATGAAAATAAAATAATCCAATAGCTGCACCGGCTCCACGGGCCATGGCCAGCGCTTAGTGTGCGATTGAGCGCAATTCTTTCTTCTGTCTTATGTACCCTTATGATGTGATCCACAACGTCATTTTTTCGAACAGCACTGAGTTAGAAAACGAAATCTAGAAAGGCTTACATTATACAAATATTTCGCCATAGACAGCATTACAAAAGTCGTTTCTGAGAACTCGCTTACAATGAACAGGCGTAGTAGTTATGATTTTAGTATATATAGCATTGTGAGCAATTTTAATACTTTGTAAACACGTTGGGGAATAAAGCAGATGGATTTAAGATGACTTGTGAATAAATAGTAGCTCTCACTACGTGACTGCTACTATTTATTCACAAGTGGCGTGGCAGCCGCAGCAAGCGTGTGCTTACTGCGCCTGCCTGCATTGTTTTTATTGCAGTTGACGTGCCAAATCGTTTTTTTTTTATATATATATATATTTAAGCTGCCAAAATGACTCTGCCCTGCCTGGTGGAAAGCATGAGCAGAATCCAAGAGTGGTGGTCACCATCCTCAATGCGAAAAAGAACAATGCAGCATGGTGACCCACACTATGGCGGCCTGGGGGGAAGGGGGATGGTGAGGGGGATAGGGGGCGTTGGATTGGGGTATGGGCCTCCGGTATCCTCACTCACTCGATGAAACACAGCGTAAGCGCTGTTTCACACCGGTTTTCTGTGAGGCCGTGGTATCACTCCGGTCGAGCCGGCCCATTCATGCCGAAGCGTGGCTCTCCTCAAGTAGATTTGGAAAAAGGCTGACAATGTTTTAATATATACTCTCTAATCTTGTAGTCGTGGTCTTACTTTCCCACTTTAAACTTTCATTGTTTGTTACTCCACTTATCAGAATAGTTTTCTGGTGTAGAGATGCTTACTTGCTGCTGCTTACGGGTGAGTAACTGTTTTGATTTTCCCTTGGAAAAAATATATAATAAATTCATATAATATATAAAAGAATATATAAATATAGAAACAATTTTTGTGTTAGCAAAACGTAATATGTAGTAGTATATAGTATAACTGATAAATACCTTAAAGGCAGTTACAGCGTACAGTTTTCCTCGTTATATTGCCCTTGTTGGTGAAGGACAAGTACAATGAAAATATCATTGAAAAAAAATATTTTTAAATAAGTACATACGCAATGACATATTAATCAGAAAAATATCGGCAGTCTTGGCGGAAAAGGTTCGATTCCTTTATCTATGATCTCTTAGTAGCAGACAAGTAGAGATGAAAAAAAATGATCCTAATAAAACAATACAGCCGCTAGCTTTTTATCTTTTTGCGCGTCGAAACTAGAAATGAATTCTGCCTCTGTGGCGCAGTGGTAGCATATGCGACTGCTGTGCTTGAGGTCTTGGGTTCATTCCCGGGTCGGACCATATGTTTGTATGATCTGCAAATATTTGTTTTGGAGTTTGTATGTTTTCTATGTATAATCTGTATATATTTATAAAAAAGTATATTTGTATTTATATCAGTTGTCTAGTACCCATAACACAAGCTCTGCTTAGATTGGGAATAAGATGTCAGAAATATTTATTAATATTTATTGTTTATAATACCGTAGCAGAAATGTGGATTTAATTTAACCAGGTAATATTTTTTCTTTGAATGCAATTTTTTTTAATCAGTCGTCTAAATGTAAACAAACTGCGCGTCAACTTTTTGTATTGAATTCTTTATACATGCGTATATTATTTCATTATATCGCCGGTTCCCAATAGTTGTATTTAATTCACATTATTCAATCTAAACACAAGTTGTGCAATGTTAAGAATGTTGCAATTGTTATACATAGTTAACTTTGTTTACATTTTTTTTTCATCTTCCGCATTAGGAATTTATCCTGTGTAGCGGGAGACTTACAAACATTCATCAGAATCAAAATAACAATTTGTGGATCACACAATGTTATTCTCACAATATCTACTTACCGTGATAGATATATCCTTACTCATCTCCTTTAATCTAATCAAGATTGAATTGTACGTAAAACATTTATTACTCATGTTATTTACTTTTCACTGGTTGTGGATTTGATAAATAATATCTCTGCCAACAGTGTGTGGCAACAGATTGAGAAAACTAAGTGCCATCACCCCTATTCATCTAGTATGTGTTCGTAAGAGCCGAAGCAGACAGCAAACTACATAATAATAAAAAATAATCAAAATTTCGGACATTTTAACACACAACGCCATCTAGTCCCAAACTAAGCAGAGCTTGTATTATGGGTACTAGACAACTGATATGAATACATAAATATACTTTTTTTTGTAAATACATACATATTATACATAAAAAACATCCAAACTCCAAACATAGGTCAACTAGCACAGCAAAGAGAAGGAAAACGCCCTTCGAGTAGCGCCACATGTGGCCGGCGTTTGTTTTGGATATGTGGCGGGGAAGTCTAAGGGGAGTCCCCCCACCTCTAGACAATAATGCAGTTTTTGGAATTTTTCTCGATAATTTTATAGGAACACTTACTGAAATATATATATTTTTCGTCATTAAATTTCCTACCGATTAATATTACACACATATATATATAATCTTCTCTCTAAGGAGAGACCTCTGTTCAACAGTTGAATACCAGATGATGATGATGAACTATTATATAAATAGATAAAGATATGCATATATCTCTTCCCAACCGTTACATAAATTTAAAACTCCTTGCAGCGCTGCTTTAAAACGTACATAATGATAAGGTGCTCGGTCAGTGCATTGCTTCTGATCTGACTAAAAACAAATGACGAACATCTCTTTCATGTTTATTTATACATTACCCACTTACTGAAGACACCCTAATTATTCCAAGGTCGTTAGCCAAGCTTCGATGTTTTCGCTAAATAATTGTTTCAACCAAATACTGGCACACAATTCACTTTTTTTTACTTATAATGCGCGTGAATTATAAAATTTAGAAAACCTGTTTCCGAAAACTTAGTGTTCGTCTACTACGCGGTAATTATAAATGTGTACAAAAATCGTAACATACATAATATGGTATGCCAAGCGTTTTGTTTAACCAATAACACAGATTTAATACAGGACCTTGGCATTTGTTGTATAAGTTAGTATACAACTAGACACAATTAGCAGTTTTTTGTTTCATTTTTATTACGCACAAAATAATCTATAGCAATCGCTTTAACAGTTGAAGCTGCGTTCCTAGCGTTTTCCTGCAGCTTCTTTCTTAACTCATTAACTAGTAATTGTAGTCTTTAGTCGGCTTGTTAAAAGCCTCAAGCAAAAGAAAATCTTTTCGCTCATGAAAAGCTACGGTATTTTACGATGTCGTGTGTTTTCGTCCCGGCCTACTATTTGCAAAAAGATTATCGAAATTAGACGAAATGAAAAACGGTAAAAAATTATTATTTGTGATATAATGTCGCGTGACAACGACAGCTAAGCTTGTTTGCTTTACTTCAAGCGATTTGCGTGATACGGGTCCATTACAATGTGATCTAAAGAAGATCAAAAAATAGAATCCTTTTAAAAGGCCAATGTTTATGAAAGCGTCCTATAAAAGTCGTATTTTGAGATTTAGTATCTTGACAGGACAAATATCTAGAAACAGAGCTACCAAAGTATCTTGTTTAATTTGTTTTACACGAAATCATGAAATATAATAATAATATTGGTTTTACTTTTAAATGATGTTCTGTGATTTGGTATGACAAAATAACACTGTATTCCTTTCAAACATTTACTTGATAGATATACGAGTATATATACCTTAACAATTACGTATTTTTTATTAATTCTCTCCAATAGGTAAAATGAAGAAGAACTACTCTAGTAAATTAAAGGTAAAAAGTAGAAACTTTAAAGTGGATTTAAATTTTTATTGAATGAGTCTCCTCGCCGCCACTCTATCCACTCCCATGGAATCAACAGTGGTGACGCTCCATATTATTTGATTCGATTGTATTTAAGTGGAAGATTTAATCAATTTAAAGAATAGCGAAAATAAACGAAAATGAATAGCTAATATATTATGTTTAATTCAAACGACATTTACATTCTTTAATTATGCTTCTCGCAAAATCATTGAATTATTAAATATCGGCCTTCACTACGGAAAGTTTACTGCTTATTTGTTAGCTACAAATCAAAGAGAAATTATTATTGAGCTAGTGACCTAACATTGGCACGAATCCAACGACTGTTGTGCATGTTCGTACCTTGTTGTGGCCATACCTTCATTCGACGATCGAAGTCACTATTCGAGAACTTGCTAGACGTTTTGTAAATAGAATACAAGTTAAAAAGTATACGGATCAACTGATTGAATACCATCGCCAATAGGGATCCACTTTTTGAATGTTGAGAATCCTTCCGCTGATAAGCAACGAAAATGTTGCTTAACACTTGTTTTCTGTAAGACTTCTCCTCTATCACTCCTGTCATCATTATCACATTATCGCAGTCTACCACTGGATATTGGCCTCTCCAATTGCATTATGAAGAGGCTTATATTGCCTCTAACACTTCTGTCAAACCGGCCTGTTTGCTGTTGGCCGGCTAAGTTTTGGCTCCCAACATCCAAAAACAATTATGAATTAATGCGGTAAAGAGTAACCTACGTTTTTCCTCAAGATGCAAGGTACCTCCATTCAAAATTTCATTCAGCAGTAACAGACAAACAGTGTTGCTGTCGAATTTATAACATAAGTATGAAAGTAGAATTAAAATTTATCTAAGTTAGTTATATTTATAATCTATAGGCGTTTGTAACCATATATCACTGTACGCAAAGAAAACATGTTCTTTGGAGTGTTCTAGTTTTTCGGCGACGAGTTCGACGGAACGATCTGTTTACCACAAAAAAATATTTCAAGGATGTTTATAAATATATCAAAGTGCAGTGACTGGTATTTTGGTTACTTGAAGATCATATATTCTTACTACATACTATATATACTGGTAAATAAGCTTCGGGAAAAGTTGATTACGAAAATGACCGATACCGTGACCTAAAAACCCGTTGTTAGATATTTCTTTTTGGATTTTGAAATTGGAAAATCATGATTTCATGAATCAGTTCATGCTTTCTAAAGTTTATTTCCCTATATGTCCACAGAGCCCTTTACAAATTACTTTTAAGTCCATGGTGGATCTACACAAGATTGAATTATAGGAACAGAAATTATAAATAATTACCGAACACATTTTAAAACCAAACTGTAATAAACAACACCCCTAGTAGAACACTAAATGTCAGAAAAACTTATGATAGTTATCTGTAAAAGTACAGTTATTTTAACGGTATAGCGATATATAAACACATGTTTTTATTATATTCTAGCATGTTTTCTTAGTTTAGTAAACTGAATTTACTAACAATGGGAATTCTGCTTTTTTGTTTTAGACGTTTTTATATCTTTTATTTATATTATAAACATCTAAAGTTTGTGAGATTGAAGGTGGTAGTCTCTGGATCTACTGATTCGATTTCGAAAATTATTTTACCAATAGAAAGCCATATTTCTAAGCGTCATAGGCTTTATATATATTTGTGTGTGGCCCTACCAAAATGACTCAAACTCGACCTGATGGAAATTATAAAACAGAATCGAAGAGTGGTGGTCACGATACTCATTTCTCGTGCAGACAATGCAGCACGGTGACCCACACTATGGCAAGCTAGTGATGCTTCTGCATTAATGGGCCTCCTGTCTCGCACTTACCAACGAATCACGACAGTACGAACGCTGTCGTTTTACGTTGAACTGTGCGAGGGTATTACCGCTCCGGTCGAGCCGGCCTGTTCGTGCTGAAATCAGCCTGACTCTACTACCTACCTGTAAAAATAATACTATCCCGAAAAATTATTACCGCAAAATTCAATATATATACGAGCTGCGGGCAAAAGCTAGTGTCAAATAAATATGCGTACCTATTTCATTAAAAACCCATATAACTTATGCACCACGATTGCACCATTAAATACTTGAAACTGTGTTTATGACACTGCATAAACAGTGGCATTTAAACGTAGCTAATATATTTAACCTAATCTTTTATCCAATACCATGAAATTTGTCACAGTTTTCCATACTCCTATGTAGGTAGTGGTAAGTACTACAAAATAGCTAACTAAATTGAGCATCATACCAACATCACCGATTCTTTTGATACAATTTAAACAATTTGTAGACACATTTAAAAAACACTTCATTTAATTGGTTGTAATAATACGTAATTCTAAAACCATGTAACAAACAGTTGCACATATTGCGTGACACTGTACTGTACTGCGTAGTCTATAGTGTATTAATGACCTTGGACGATGTCATTTACGTATGAAGCTAACTATTTTCAAGGCTGACCTATAAATAGAATTGTGAATACCCAGTTGAAATTGCAATAAGCATTAATTGGCATGCAAACTGCATACTTAGGATGCACGCTTTCGCTAATATACCTATTTTGATTGAAGTGACCATATAAAACGTCATCATTATCTGCACGAAGGCGAAACTTTAGATTGTCCCATGTAATCACATCGTGGGTACTATTATTATCTCATGTGATTATTTCATATTTTCGTATTTCTAACTTTAAAATGACGAACTTGAATTTTTATTCCCTTAGGCGTTAACTTTCCAAAAATCCTTTTTTAAATGTAATATAAAGTATCAGCTTCTAAGTTTTTAGCACCAGCGGTTTTGACTCTGCTTTGATGAGCCATGGCATACAATTTTATATGTATTAATAACAGAAGCTATCAGTAACATAATTTATATAGAAACCATGTGTAGGATTAAGTTGTTCAATATAAAAAAATATCACAAAAAACACTTATTGAAATCTTTATGCTGCCGAAATTGAACTTGAGTTAGACGGTACACTTATTAGAAAACAGAAAAAAATGTGGCTTTGACATCAAAATGTTCGATAAAAGTATCGAACATTTTGATGTCAAAGCCACATTTTTTTCTCTTTCATTGTCTACTGAAGCCCCAACATGTCTCAAATGTACACCGCTCTGAGTCATCTCAAATCAATCAACGCCTGAAGCCTTCAGACATGATTACTTAGTTATTTTCCTTAGCTTGATTGATTGAAAAGCTATTTTTATAGTCTGCTATTGTTAGCATGTCTGCTATAAATTAGTTCACCAATTTCGAAAACAATTCACATTCTCATGTGATGTATGTGTGGTCTCAGAAAGCGGTTTGTTTGTTAACTACATACGTACAAAATATTTAAAATTCTGTCTGTTGAACCAAGTCATTAGAAACAACAGCTGGAAATATTAAAGGATTACGTGCTGTTTCATTTAGGGGAACTGGCTGTTTCACTGTAACTTTTGGGAAGCTTGCAAGTTTTCCAATACAATACTTGTATATAATATGTATATATAAATAGATACGTATCTACATATGTACACTCAGATATCATGACGCAAAATAAAATTTCAGAACCCTACTTCACTGGTTTCAAAGTTCAATTGAAAACAAAAATTGACTGTATGTTGTTAGAAGTCACCATTACAGTTTGTGTGGCTAGTATTGACTTAGTTATTTAAATTAATATTGATACTGATTATTATTGACTTCAATAAGGTCTTTCTTACAGTTTACAGGTTTTGACAATCGTTAGGTTTTTCGATGGAGTTAACACTTTTACGAATTTAATTAAGTATTTGGTCTTGACTAAAAACGAAAACTATAAACACATATATTTATTACAAGGAAGATTTAAGCTGTCTTTTTTAACACCTGTTTCCACATTTATACTTTGCTTGTCTAATAAACTGTTTATTCGAGATTTGGAGTTGCGTAAAAAAAATGAATTAATTGAGTTTATGTTTGAATTCTTTAAAATTGTGTTCACATTGTTAGAGCTATTTAAGTGTATGTGTAAATTTTTATAGAAAAAGATACTTAAAATTGTACTATATTTTTATAAAACCAGATCAATGTTTTCATTAAGTAATGAACAATTTCTGCTAAAAGATTAAATACAAAGAAACGGTTGACAGACGTCAAATGATTCAAGTTTAGAGCTGGCAGTATGGAAACATTGGCCCAAAAATTACTTGGGTAGGTCCCATTGTTTCCATCACTTGTGTAAAGCGCACCTGTATAATTGCTTGTATATTTTTATGTAGATTAGTAAGCGATACATTTTATGTTGTTGGTTATTAACGGTTTGAAGAGCGTAAATAGATAGGCAATATACATTTGATAATAGCTTTTAGTTAAATAGCAATCGACGGGATTTGATGTGTTTAACACGATCGTTCATTTGCTATTTTGCTTTGAGCTGGAGATAATGCATGTACCTTTAACCATAAACGCATGAAAGCTTAACACAAGCGATGGTTATCGTAATTTTGGCAATGATGTAATGCAGGAAGCCAAATGGGGCTACAGACGAACGATGGGCGCGATGTTCGCATACAGCAAGCAAGCAGATCGTATGCTGATGTCGTACAATTGTCAGGTGCAGCAGTGTGCGCGGGCTGGGCACGCCAGGACAGCTTCCAGAGTGAGCCTTATCCAATGCATCAGGTAAGGCCTCTTTATTTCACTCCAATTTACGAAATCGCCTCGTATGTTATTATGTTTCGAGTTTCATTAAGCTGGCATATAACGTATTCATTATAGTTCTGATGTGATTAATCTGTTGTTCAGTGTAAGTGTTTATTAAATGTGTGTGTGTGTATTGTTTTGGCACAACCATCCTCATATTTGAGGCTACTACGATGCTGAGTACCAAAGTTTATATATGTTTACATCAGTTCATATCATACCCGTAAAAGTAATAATATTTGAAGCCTGTTATGAAAGAATGAAGAAAAAACTGATAGGTTCAAGAATGCCTAAATAATCGAGCATCAGTGTACAGAACAAGTTGGTATCGCTTCAAAATGGCCCGGTTATCGTGCGAGTGTGTATCTATTAAAGATAAGAGCAATGATGCCCAAGTGTCACGAGAAGTGAACGTGGTACGGATTCGCAATCGTGCCCCCATTGGTGAACATTGTTTGCAGATTAGCGCCGGGTGCCAATACCGGCTGATTGGCGTGTCAGTTTGCCATTCATATTAGTATAATACATGTTATCGGATGTATGTATCTGTTGCCATCTCGGAACAAACACATTAATTTCTAATTAAACTTTCCCGAGGTTGAGATTCGACCTCAAACAGATGCTGTATTAATGGCCTCATGTTGACAATAAAGTTTTATCTAAATGGATGAGATATCTATTTACGTCATACACTGAGCGATAATTTATCGGTGCAAAGGTGAACTACTGACACGATCTTATTTTTTCCAGACATATTGTTCAGACTGAAGGAACTAAGGCGTTGTTCAAAGGTCTAGGACCTAACATAGTTGGTGTAGCACCGTCTAGAGCCATATATTTCTGTACATATTCACAAGCGAAGGCGATATTGAATCAAAACATATCACCGGACACTCCTATAGTGCATCTCTCCGCAGCAAGCGCTGCAGGTAAAACATGTTTTGTGCTGTTCGTAAAATATCTATGTAGTTTGTTTTACTTTATTATTCTATAAGTATGCCGATTACTTACAATGGAAATAAAAATAAAATATACACCAAGTGTCATCGTCTTTCTTTCGTGACCCTTTTCATAAACGGTTATATTATGACAGATATTTGTGTTTGTCAAACACTATTACATGGTTGGGAAATGTTTCAGGATTTGTCTCTTGTACGATGACCAATCCAATTTGGTTTGTTAAGACGAGATTGCAGTTGGATGGACAGAATGTGTCAGCATTGCAGTGTATTAAGAGGATATATGCTAAAACGGTACTTGAACATTATTTGTTTAGTTAGTTTTTATATGTCCATCTGACGATTAGATATATAAAAGAGCTAGTTTGATTAGTAATATCTGTTGATATGAGTTGCGTTCGAAATCCTGATAATTTACAGCTTTTAGTTTATCTCAAGTATCTTTTCCATATTTGAATACTGGTAAAAATATTTTCATGAGCAACCTCTGAATGTTTCAGGGTATCAGAGGATTCTACAAAGGCATAACCGCTTCATATATGGGTATCAGTGAGACGGTAGTGCACTTCGTTCTGTACGAAGGTGTTAAAGCCAGATTGATGGCAGCCAGGAGTGTGGACGGGATCCCTAGTGACCAACGTTCTCCCAGGGATTTCTTAGAGTTCATGGCAGCTGGGGCTTTCTCGAAAACTGTTGCTTCTTGCATCGCATATCCACATGGTAAGCATTAACATTTTTGCTATTTTTGATAATATTAATGGCATGTTTCGTATAACAATAACTAATTTTATTGTTAAAAATAAAAAAAATATAAGAAACTGCAAAGCATTTTTTTTAGTATTGTTCTAAAGTTTTTAGTTCCAGCAGTGGACAAATTAAGTTTTGTAATGTATGTACATGCATAAATTATTTTTCTTTTTTTTTTGTTCGCTTGAGCACTCAACTTTTCAACTTAATACTTACATTTCTTGATCAACTGATCTTGCACATAATTGTAACATATTTCTCGTGACTTTATTCCCAGATAAGAGCCAATTTAAAATGTTCAAGGAATTACCGTGATAAAAAATTTTTATATCGAATAATCACAATTAAAATGATAAGAATGAAAACCAGCAGGTCGTTAACATACATAAGAACTGATCTTTTTCATCGATCTTTATGTGTCATATCATATTCTTATCTGAGATTTACCAAACGGTTTTAGACATCGTTAGAATTTTTAGCACAGACTTTCAAAGTCAGTAACTCAGTGCTTTGAACCTTTTATTAATAGCTTCTAAAGGCAAGGTCAGACATCAGGCGGCCAATGAACATTGCAATAGTATATTATTAGGATTTTACACCTTTGAAAACCTGTAATTTTTCTTTCATCATCAATCATCAACAACCCATAATGTCCCACTGCTGGGCTCGGGTCTCCTCTCAGGAAAGGGTTAAGGCCATACGTCCCCACGCTGGCCAAGTGAAAAAATATCCAAACCAAAAAAAAATGTTCAAAAGGAATTTCGTTTCATTATAGCGTATAACAATGATATTTACTAATTTATGCAACAAAACCAAGACGCATTACGCACTAAATTACAATGTGCCTCCAAGCAGCTCGTGGCAGAAAACTGTAGCGAATCGTAAATTGACAAAATTTTATTAAACCCAATTGATTTGTTATTTGGCACCTTTAAGTGTTTTTGGAATGCTTGTATAATAATCCTTGGACCATACTTCCAGTGTACTCGTGAAAGCTATTGTATGGTGCTCAATATTTAGGTTCAGGCCGCTAGTATTCACTTGTACCTACATCAAAACCTGCTTTTACCGTGTCACCGTACTGCCCCGCCCAGTGTCTGACCTGCCACAATATCTACCTGCGTAGAAAAAGAACATAACACTTTAGAATATGCGTACACTATTAAAATGAAATATTTATTTTTCTTAATATTGTAGTCCAAATTGATCAAGACAATCATCACTATCAACTGCCTTTAATGGTCTACTGCTGGACTTAGGAATCTCTTTTTTATTACTCGTGTAAACCCCCTCGGGCCTTCACCCAGCGGAGCGAAGTGTCAGAATCGAAGCGACTAAAACCACTCGGTGTGCCACTCTGCGCCTGAAGCGGAAGGGATCCGGGAACCGCTTTCTTACGCCATCCAGACCCCTCCCAAATACTATACCACCCTGGCCTGACGGATGTCAAGTTTTCCTTCTTTTAACATTAATGTTATCCTACATAATATGCTTCTTAGTCGCCTCTTACACCCTATACACCCTAGGAATGAATTCCTCTGAACTCTGAATTCTTCCGTCACCAATAACCAAGTCAATAGTCTCATTATACTGTCAACTCATCATTAAAATTGAATTCATTAGTAACTAAATCGTACCTCCATCATTAACACCATAGCACATCGTCTCAGTGTACATGCCACTTATAATAAAGATGTTATCATTTTAATACATATCGACAACCCAAATTAACACAGTAACAGAAATTAGTGCCTATATAATTATATTTACGGGTAGACTCAGCGTCAGCCTCCGGTCGCAACGTTAGGCATTTCAAAGAAACTACCTGTTTCATTTCATTGTACCTATTTAATACCTTATTTCCGTAAATATTATTACATAAAATGGAACGCCCGATAGCTTCAAAACTACTACAGAAATTAGTAAAATAAATGATGGACCTGAAATCACATCCGGTCGGGTCTTCACAGAGTAGGTCGGCTGAGGCCGGCTGTCGGGGTGGTCATGGGTTCCATAGCCACATATCTGCTCTAGAATCCCCAAGGAATAGGAGATCTGAAAAAAAATTGTACCTCCCCAACATTTTTTTTTAAATTGTAGATAACTTAAATCAAGATTCATCTTTTTGATTTTATTACCATAATCGTGCAGGAAAATAAAATTATTCTTCCATTTATTAAAAATATCTATTGTTATTATGTTTACATTTGTTGCATAGTACATCTTAGATGTTGTTAGGCAGCGAAAATGCCTTTGTGTCAAAAGTAAATAAAAAAAAATATTATTGGTCCTAGCTAGTTTCATAGCGATAACAATATTGTGTTTACAAATACAATATCAGTTAGTTGTAGTAACACTTGTCGCCTTTAGATGTATTTTTATGTAGTAGGCCATGTGACACAATCACGAGTTCTCGAACCTTACATCGATACGATAAGTGCAATAGATGACACGCTTAATATATTTTTTATACAAAAATAACCATCTAGTTTCAAGTTATAAACACATACTTCCCGTTTTCCTATTGAAGTCTGTCCCAAACTAGACAGAGCCTTTATTTATAGAACCCAGACAGTTAAAAAAACATATTTATATCTTTTCGAAGTTATGCATATTAAAGATAAATAACACCCATATTTCTCATATTTATTACACGACTATTTGAAGGCCTCGGTGGCGCAGTGGTGGCGTATGCGAGTACTTTGCTTGAGGTCTCGGGTTCCATTCCCGTAATCCCGATAGTAATGATATGTGTTCATTCTCAGCGTCTTCACCATAGAGATTTATAAAAAAATGGATCTTCTTACAAACAATTTTCCATTTAATATTTCCATACTTGCTAACTAGCTCAGCCTTGTATTTCTCTCTCAAAAGTTTATTAGGGAAATTGGTTCAGCTGTTCACGGGTTATGCCGTAACCAATGGAAGTAGGGATTAGTATTTGTGGGTTACCCCGCCTAGACAGAGAGAAATGAACATTCCCACTCACTTCACTTCGTCACCCGAAATCAAAGTCCTTGATGCTGGTGTATTTCATATAATAATCTTTACAATAAGCACATATCAATGCACTGGAAGTAAAAACCAAAGATAGTGGTGAGCGCTCAGTTACAATATTACGTGGCAATTAATTTCTCGTCAATAGTGAATTTTTGACATCAATCAGTGACGTTCGGAAATAAACGCCACAGATTTATGTCTATAATTTGTTTTTTTTACAGACAACATGTTATTTTCAAGCAGATAAAAGAATCACGAAACACTAAACGCGTAATACTTGTGTTATACTATATATCTGGGCACTTCTATTACTTTCAGTATAGTGCAAAGACAAATACGGGAATCACCTATAGTTACCACTTAATACATGCCCTAATACATTGGTATTTTAATAACGTAATTGCCAAATTTATACTCAAGCGAATTGAGAGAGAAATTTGAAAAAAAGAATTTTTTTTTCCAGAGGTGGCACGAACACGTCTTAGAGAAGAAGGCGACAAGTACCGTAAATTCTGGCAGACATTACACACAGTGTTCAAAGAGGAAGGGTACCGCGGAGTGTATAGGTAACTATACTATCACACGGACTTTTAATAAAAACAATCTCATGCAATCTGTACATTTATCTAATAATAACTCCGGTATTTTTCCAGGGGCTTAGGCACGCAGCTAGTACGTCAGATACCAAACACAGCAATCATGATGTCAACGTACGAAGCGGTTGTATATCTCCTCACAACACATTTTAACAGTTCCTTCTATGAGAACACTTAGCAAACTTGTGTTTTTCATTAGTACTTGTGTGCGAACCCCACGTTCTATGTCGAACGATAGATTCCTAGACCGATATTTGGGATAAAATGTCCCTGAATATGGAGACATGTTGAGCAGCTGTGTCGGAGAATCAATCCCACCAGTAGTCCATCCTACGTGGCATGAATATTGGCCGGTGCTGTTTTCTACAAGGATAAAAACTTCTGCGTTTTTATTATTTTTGTTCTTCCTGATGTACTGTTGTAGAGAATAGATCTCTAGTTGTATAACCACTGATTGGTCAGCTCGTAATAATTAAATGTACTGCTTATTATGATTGAATTTGTGGAGACAGGAACCATTTCATTTCTATTTCTGTTTTTTTTTATTCTGTTCTCTTCTCTGTTTGTGTATATAATAATATTGTTAAATATCTTTTTGAATAAATCTTCTATCTTTTCTGTTCAATAACTGTTAGTCTTGTAATTAAGTTTGGTCAATAAAGTAATTACATATTTATCAACAGTACTAGGTGTAAATAATATAATTGATGGTGCAAACTACAATTTTCCTGTTTTTAATCGCTATGTAAACAGTACGTAGTACATTAACATTCGACTGAGAATATTCTTATTCCTTATCGGAGTACCTAAATAGAAATATGAATAAGAAGTAATTATTTGGGTTAAAGGAAGATTATTTATGACTACAAAACTTATTTATCCTCAATACAGAATATCACGAAATAACATCTGTAAAACAAACCTTTATCTCTACTTCGTTGACAATCATTGATGTTTGAAAATAAAAACGATTTTTCTAGAACGAACAAATAATAG
Source organism: Hyphantria cunea (assembly GCA_003709505.1). Classification (NCBI taxonomy): domain Eukaryota; kingdom Metazoa; phylum Arthropoda; class Insecta; order Lepidoptera; family Erebidae; genus Hyphantria; species Hyphantria cunea. The sequence continues at coordinate 1,946,302 of PKRV01000076.1, forward strand.
TTCCAAATAATCTGCCTACCAACAATCTTGAATTCATTTAGTCATTAGTTTCTAGTCTCATTAAGTGTTTAAACCATATTTTACGTTAGTCATATAAACGTGCATCCATTGGTTTAATTATTTAGTTACTTTGGCCGGTCACGCGTGTGACATAATTTGCTAATAAATATAGTGCCAATGTTAATAAAAATTTAATGTGTTGTTTTGGGAACTATGGTTAGAACTATTGCTTTAGCTATTTTTGTAAGCCAATGTGTAAAAAGGCTTTTACAATAGCAAGTACTAATAGTTAGGTGGGCTGTATCTTATGCAGATGCGCGTGTGCAACGTTTAGAGGTTTAGAGATCGCCCTTAATGGACTAGTCAGTCAATGTCAAACATGGGCGTAGCTAACCGGCTTCAAATCCCTTTCGAAATGTTTCTTCACATTGATGTTTTTTTACACCTCACACACTTTTATTTTCATATTAATGTAGTCATTTTATTATTTTTAACCCCCCAATCGGAATGAAAACCTGGCTACGCCCGTGAAGTCCAACATAAGTTTCCTGAATATTACGTCCTTTATATTGTAAGTCCATTGCTAACGCAAAGTTGTACGCACAGGAGTTTATTTTTATTCCTTAATTAATATTCTGTAGTCTCAGCACACAATATATTAAAACGTAAGCTGTGATATAGAGCTTGTAAATATTAGTAATGGAAAATTTAAATGTATGTATAGTCGCGCAAATCATACCCGACTTAATAAGATACATACAGTGATCCATTTATAGTTGTTATCCCATGCCATAGCTTCGAGGAATGCAGTTGTTAACCTCGGGGTCACCGTTTGCCAAGTTTATTTCGGGTTTTTCTTGTTTATTCTTATAACGCTTTCTTAACCGCCTCTTTATAACATATAATCGATTGTATAAAATTTTTAAACTATCGCTGTTAATCAGCTATGTTTTGATATTTTACAAATGTTAAAATGTTAAGTGTTTATAAGTAGTAATGTACGTCAAGTTGATGTGCATTAATTACTGCCGATGCCTGTTCCTATGGCGATATTTTGTATATAAATATTGTTATGCGGAATGTATAATCACACATTTGTTATTAATCTGATTTGATATGGTTTTGTTTTACGTCACCGTTTAGCACGAGTGTAATTTTGAATCATAAATAATTTTATTTCGTCTTAAATGACTTATATTGCTTATATCGACCTGCGTGGTCGTAGTCTTACAGATAAATATTTTACAAAATAAAATATTAGAAGATTGTATCCTTGTATATGTATACATCCCTTCCTATTGTTCCTACTTCACTCGAAATCGTACAATGAGATTTCAACACCCAAAAAAATATGTAAATGTCACCAGAAAGGAAATAATTGTTAATTATGTTACCAATTGATACCGGTAATATGTGCGTATTACTAGAGTCCCTATAATATTATTAACTAGTAAAACAACATGTTGTTTCATTTTCAAATCTTTGTCATTATTTAATGATATCAGTAAAAGTAAAAAAAGAAAATTATATAAAATTACGCTTGTGCAAGACAATAACGTGACGATTAAAAATTTAAACTTGAAATATAAAAAGAACGAATGGTAATTATTGTGAATGGATCACTCGTTCAAAATTAATTTACATTTTATAAAGAGTTTTATTCAGTCTGGAAACATTTTTTTTGGATAAAGTCAATCATATTTTTATGATTGTCATATGTTATTTAATAATATCTAATTATATTGAAGTTAATAAAAAGGTGACTTATAAATTAAGCATAATAAAAGTATCCAGACGAGAAGTAGATCTTTGATGGTTATGTTAATTTAGAGAACACATTTTGGACTTTTGTCGGACTGAGTATAAAGTACTATTATTTGTTTAATAAATAAAGAAATTTAAATAATTATATAATCGTTTCATTCACACGTAACAATATTAATACGTACACACCCACGCACCTTTATAGATTGACAAGCAAACCTGTTCAAGCCGGTTTTATATTAACCTTGCCTGACGTTTAATATGTAAAGTGGCTCCTCTGTATCTTAAAAATAGATTTCATTATCATTCAGAATAATTATAAAGTTTATCGGTTACTACAATGACTACGAAAAAATTAACAAGTTTTGTGGTCACTAAGTTATTTTTAATTACCACAATCGTTTATGTGAAGGGCAAAATCCTTTAATATTATATTGTATTTAGATTCACAGTAGGTACTATGTGCTAATCTTACGTCTCTTTTTAAATTGCATTTAGTATTCAATAGGTATCCATAATGTTTATCAGTTAACTTCTGTAAAAGTAAGTACAATAAAATATGGTGCTGTTCAGACCATTCGAAAACTCGGATGAAGATAAAAAGATATTTATTTATTTTAAATTATAAAATTTGAAATTTTATGTGTCCTGAAGTTATTTATTTTAACATTTATATCACAATGAAACCGCAAGAATATGTGAAGAATGGACGTTGACAACGAGGTATCGTTGGGTAATGTAAATATATAACTGGAATTTGGTATCAACAAAATTTCTATGAACAATGTTATCACCACTGAACCGGACATTTTAATAAAGATAAAAGGTCAATTAAAGTTACGGACACTGTTAGAACAAGAGCCCTGCCTTCCCCAGAGCTCAAGTCTATAAAAAAACTAAATGATGGTGGGTAGGACGTCCCCAGGAGCTGTATGCGAGTAGCCATAGATCGAACTAAGTGACGTAAAATTGGAGAGGCCTATGTCCAGCAGTGGACTGCGATAGGCTGATGATGTGATAGGTAGAAAACTAGGTTTTTTAGCCTAATGAAATAAAACATGAGTCTAACAAAATACAATATGTAAAAATTAGATAAAATTTTATTTAGAGGTAGGCTTGATGCCATAGTTCCATTTTACTCTATAATTCAGCAAAAAGCAAGCAAGTTTGTTTCAATCATATATAAAAAAACTGACTTGCAATTAGATTTCACAGATGGTATTGATAGATGACCCAGATTTTCACTTCCTCGTCTAATCTATAAGATAGAGGCTTTCTTATCAATTTAATAAAGACCAATCAGATTTATAATCATCCATCAAGATTACTACTGCTGCTGATTGTAACTTTGTGTTATGAGGTTTGTAGGTTAGATAACAAAATAGCCACTATATAATATAATTAGGAATTGTAAGAATCTTCTTATGGTACCTCTCTACGAGTGGAGGATGGCCATCGCCTCTGCATGCCAGAAGAAACAGTTCTATGTTGGCGATCACTGTCTACTATGTTTTAGGGCCACGAATTTCTTCACCTTCTGACGTGTTGGATATTTTTCCCATCATAATTACATGAATATGGGTGTACAGAGGGTGAGGGAATAAAGAACCAGTTCATCAACTTTACTCTTTTAATGGTTGGACAGAGCTCACAGGTATTTGAAATTTAGAGAACCTATTCCGAATGAAACTCCTTTAGCAGGTATTATAATAGTTTATGTGAATTTAATGGTCACTAAATAAGAACTTATACAGAAAAAGTTTAATTTCTGAACATATGGATGAATGCCCATATACTTATAAGGTATTTAAGTTTCAGATAGAAAACAGTCTACAGTTACCTTACTGATCACAGAGGAGGATCCCAGATTATATGAGGTTAAAAAGAACATTCAAACACAATTATTAAAATTTCCTCATTTTATTTCAACATCATTACAAACAATTCAAATTAATACAATACAAATAAATTAATGAATCAACACCAATAACCACTGCCTCCCTCTTTAAGTAGTAGTATTTCTTAAGATTATTATGAGGTTATAGGTTTCAAAAGGGTCCTAATTGAAACATTAGATATTATAACCCATACATGGGTTGAAATAGCATTAGGTATATCACTTGGGTAGCTCAGTATCTTTGTTAAGGGGAAAAGATCGCCTTTTAGAGCTACAATTGGTTCTCGTCTGAACCAAATAACAGAGATAACAGTCGTTAACGCTACAATTGCTTGAAGTGCTACCTGGATAGCACTCTTGATAGCTAAGCTCTTATTGATGCGTGTCTGTGAACCATCTTTTAATTGTCCCTCCAATTTATTGATTCTACGTTGCAGTTTTGAATAAGCCGCAAATTCATCTTTCATTGATATCCTTTTTTGTTCAGCCTTTAGTTTTATTACTTCAGCCCATATTGAGCGTTCTTCGTTTGATGGTCTAACGAAACATGCCGCTATCTACAACACAAATGTTAGAATTATTGCATAAATTTTAAAGTAAACATTAGTTTTTTGTAATCACGTGATATAAATGTACATACTGGCTTTACCATGTGTGGCACTAAATCATTAAGAGAGCACAAAGTAACAAAATATATCAGAAGAAACCCATTTATAACCTCCAACATAGTTCAATTGGAAATTGTACCGTGCTTCTGAGCTAAATTGGTCAAGTGGTGGCCAATAATTATGGATTATTTATTTACAAATATTTATGTACTTTTTAAAATGGGTAAAATAAATTGTATTGTTTGTCAAATCACCAAATGTCAACACAAACAAAAATGACTTCGTCGTAAGTCGGATCCACAGACTAGTCAGACTACTTAATTTTTTGTAAGGCTAATAACTTCAACTAAACGAGAAAGCAATAATAATATAATTATTCATTAAATTATATAATGATTTAATTTTAACCCAAATAACAAATAGTAGAAAGTCATAGGTATATTTCAATAGTCAAAATTGATCATAAGGGAAGGAACAAATCGCTTTGCATCGTTACTCAGACTGATAAGTCAGACGTTTGACCTCTTCGAAAATTCAAGTAGTTCATCTACTTGAATTTTAAAAGTTATTAATAGCTATTTTACATTTTTATGCTATGTAACACAAGTTTTATTTATAAGAAATAGGGTTATAGAAGCGGTTTAATCTGGTGATTCATCGGTCCATTTAATGTTTCATAATACGAAGAGACGAGAAATTACTAATATTGGTGTCTGACAACATTGTTACCCTACGTCAAATGCCAATTGTACAAATTGACATTGACAATATTTACATATCCACTAAAATTAGTTATTCTATTAGTTACTTTGCTTGTGGATTTTCTATTCTCGTTATTATACTTTCAAAAAATACAAAATGATTAACGTTGTATATATAGAAGCATATTCAGACAAGGAAAAAATCAAAAAGGTTTGGAAGTGAGAATACCTTTAGAATCTCTAATAACGTATTGTGTATATAAATATTGTTGTCCAGAATCTGTGAGTTGGAAACTAATTTTGTCAAATAATGTCAAGGAAGAAAAGTCGATGGTGTATATAACTGATGAAAGTCTAAAGTTTTTAAATATTGAAAATGTCCCGTGGCAAGTGACTTCGTGTGTCTATCCAGTAGTCATGTATGATGATATGATAATAACGGGGCTATGCGCTGTTGCTAGACATATTTCTAAATATACGATTTCTGCACCAAATATACACGAACATGAAGAAGGCTTACTTGGTTTTCGAAAAAGCTGTCTCCAAGCTCCAAATGAAGTGTCAATATGGACGAAATTTTGTGAAGTAGATATTATAAAAACTGTAAAAGCAATCTTACAGGCAACGAGTTTGAAAGAAGTGCCTGAGAATTTAGTGCGGTTTGAAAATCATTTGAAAAAGCCAGTAAAAGTTCATAACATCTACAAAGTAGCAAGAGAATTGAAGAAGAACAATAAGAATGCAAATACTGTTAAAAGTGAAGATGCACAAAGTGTAAATCTAAAATCTGTGCCTGTTTCTGACCAAACCAGAGTTCCAAAGACAAGAAAGTGGAAATCAAACAAAAAAAAAGGAACTTGAAATAGATTGTTCAATTAAAATTGAAGATCTTGATATTAGTCATCAGTTTGCAGAAGGTCCGTTTTTAACTCTGGCTGATATAGTTCTGTTACCATCATATTACATAGTACTTCAATCGTTTGGTGAATCTAAGAGTGAATTGTTACTACCTCTTACCTGCAAATGGTATAAAAATGTCATATCAATACCTGAGATAGAAATATTGATATCTTCTATATCTAAACTTAGTTTTTAATCATTAACTTTAAACAATATAACAATTCCTGCAACGGAAGATGTAAGCCTATATAAGTGTGATCCAAAAGACATAACCCTAAGAAGAGGTTGTTTACAAAAGAGGTTGATATTGAGAATGCTTTAAATTCTATAACAGAAGATATGGAGCTTATGGTCTGTAGTAATGACTATGAGTTCACCTTTAACTGGAATGATATTCCCGATGGTGCTAATCCAAATGCAGGTCATTTGCCTGATGAAAGAGTAATTCGAAAATCTCAGCAGTTAGAAAATTTTGCACTCGCTGTTTTGGGCTTAGCTAAGGAGGGTGACTTGATCCTCGATTTCTGCTGTGGAAGTGGTCATTTAGGCATTTTACTGGCTTATTTGTTGCCTATATGCACTATTATATTACTAGAGAATAAAGAACAATCTCTGTTAAGAGCTAGATTGAGGGTACATGAAATGGGGTTAAAAACTATATACTTCTATCAATGCAATTTGGATTTCTTCATAGGAAAATTTGATATAGGTATAGGCTTACATGCTTGTGGGATAGCCAGTGATCTTGTTTTGGACAAATGTTTGAAGGCCAATGCCAAGTTTGTTCTATGTCCATGTTGTTGTGGGTCTTTACATACTACTGACAGGTTGGTGTACCCAAGAAGCGACAAATTCAATACTTTGCCAGTAAACAAATATTTGTGTATTGGCCATGCAGCTGATCAAACTCATGAAGAGCATCCTTTAGCTGTTAGGGGGGCAAGATGTATGGGTATCATAGATTCTGATAGGGGACGATTGGCTGAAGAGTTTGGCTACAAAGTGACCTTATCTAGGCTAAAACCTCTGTCTTGTACACCAAAGAATAATTTATTGATAGGAGTTCTGTCATGAATAAAACAAATATTTGTAATAAATGATTTATCAATCAACAAATAGCAAAAATATATGTTTTACATACTTTACCAAAACCATAAATAGGTATATTATCCTTGTCACACATTATACAACATGATTCATTCAGTCTATTCGTTCAACAGCATTCAACAAATTCATAGGCAGCTTTTTCATTAGCTTTACTGGATGCATGTATTCCTAAATTGAAGTTTAATAGTTTTTCCTTTTTAATTCACTCGTGCGTAGACTATTGCTGTGCGGCAGGGGATGTAAACCTGAAAAAATGATAGTCAATTTAGCGAAGTTATACTACTATAAATACAAACAGTTGAACTAGGCTTCAAATGCCTGGGTCCGGATGGCGTAAGAAAGCGGTTCCCGGATCCCTCCCGTCTCAGACCCAGAGTGGCACACCGTGTGGGTTCAGTCGGTTCGATTCCGACACACCGTCCCGCCGCAAACCCCGGTGGGGTGAAGGCCCGAGGGATATTCCACACGTAAAAAAAAAGAATAAATAACTATCTTGTCTTTCCCCATAACTGATCCAGCAGTCCAGACTAAAAATTAACCTTTTATGCTACTATAGAGCCCCCATTCCTGCTTGTGTCATCCATCCATTTTTGTTTTACTTGTATATTATCAATGACAGAGCTTGTTAACATGATTGTTAATGCAATATTCACACAATATTCATAGCTACCTTTGCTAGTTTGTAGAATAGGGAAAAAGGATAGTACCTGCACAGAATCATTCCTGTTCCCCCAGGGGATACCTTGCGTCGGATGAACGTCTTTATCTGGCTCTACTCGGCCGTGTCCATTGTATCTCTTGCTGTCTGAACACAATACAACCTGTAAAAAAAAAGAAAACGGGTAACCCCACTTTTAAAAATTTAAAAATATTTTATTGAATAATATTAATAAATCACTTTATTTTACGCCTGATAACTAAGATCTTCCTAGCCTTTATTATTCCCAATGTTAATTGGGGTCGGCTACTAGTTCAACTACTACTACTGGTTTTCCTCGAAGCGACTGGCGAATTTTCGAATTCAGTTCACCCTCAGGGTTGCGAAGGTCTGATCTTCGCAACCCTGAGGGTGAACTGAATTCGAAAGTTAAACTAGTTGTCAGTATATGAGGGCACTGACTTCCCAATAACGATTGCCATAGATGTTCATGACAACCGGTATCAACGGCTTAACGTGCTCTCCGAGGCACGGCCAGGAAACACCGCCATATACCATACTCCGGGCTGCTATTAAGAATTTCTTGTAAGAAAAACCCAACAGCAGACCGACCCGGGAAACGAACCCGAGACCTCTTGATCTGCAGTCGCTTACGCTAACCACTAGACCAAAGACGCAGTTAACCTGATATCTAAGTATAATAAACCTTGATGCTAGGTCAGTACAAGTGGCAGCCTTATAGCTCAAAGGCACTTGCAGACTACTAGGTATCGTATTTTTAAATCTACACGGTTGGCCTAGTGGTTTCAGTGGTCGCCACACCACTTCCTACTGCGCCAAGTGTTGTGGGTTCAAGTCCTACATGGGACAGCACTTTGTGTGATCCATAAATTGTTGTTCTAAGTCTGGGTGTACTTTGTGTCCGTTTCATGTATGTTTGTAAAGATCCCCGCGACACAGGAATGTATATTCCTAATGCGGGAGTTGTATTTAAAAAAAAAAAAAGAAGAAGAATCTGCCCTAAAAACATTTACATTTTTTATTTATTTTCTGGTTAGTTTTCTATTTTTTCTGTCAAATAGTTTAAGTAGAATTAATTATAGATTACTAAGTAGAGTAATCTTCTATAGAGAGTAAGAGTACTATACCTTATAATCGCCAGCTACATCCACACCGATCCTATAGTCAGTGAAGCTCTGGTAAGGGTGGAAGTTGAACACGAACAACAGACCAGCGCGCTCAAATGCTATCACTTTGTCGCCCTCGTGTTTACATGATACGTAGGCCTTTAAAAACAAGCACACATTATAAAAAGAAATAATATTTATGTTGTTTCTTTTCTACTGGGCAGAGTTTAAAGCTCCATGAGCGAAGATACAAAGAATATATAATAAGTATTACCAGAAAGACCTTCAAAAAATCAAACGGATTAGATCCCTATTTATTATTCGTTATACCCTCATTTATAAATATTTTTTTGACATTCCTTAACTTGCATCATAGTTGTTATTTACTGTAATGTAATTTGCTTAGTACGATGTAGATATTTGGGATTATTTTAAGGAACCATATGTTATTAATTGCATTTGTTCACTTCACAAACATTCAAGTGTATCTTATAATAATTACCAATACTAACCGGATTAGAACTCAACCATCCATATTTGTTTTCTAAATCGTTCATATCTTTGTCGAATAAATTCAAGAACTTGTATTTGAGCAGGTCATCGTCAACAAGATTGAATTGTCGACGTGCATAGTGGTATGAAGAATTGTTACCGGCGCGTGGGAAGTCCAACCATTCTGGGTGACCGAATTCGTTTCCTGGTAAAGATATAATGTAACGTTCTTTATTGTTATATATATATAATATACTTTGTTTCTAACGACACCCAAGACCAGGGTAGTTGGCGCTCTTTGGTAGGTCGATTGATTGAATAGAGTTCAATTCCGATGGCACAGCTAAAACCTACAATTACCAAAATTCACCGAGAATTTCTGCCTTTGTCAATATCGTAATATTTTTTATATTTGAATATGCTTTAGCAGTGTAAAGTTAGTTAGTTATGTATGTACGTGGCGTACCTATGAAGTTGAGGTAGGCCTCCCCGCCCAGCGCGTGCGTGAGCAGGCGGATGATGCAGTGCAGCGCCAGGCCGCGCTCCACCACGGCGCTGGGCTCGCTCAGCGTCGACATGTGCGTGTACATCGCCGCGTCCATCAGCCAGAACGCTATCGTCTTGTCGCCCACCAGCGCCTGATCACACATTAATAACAATTGAGTCGCTCAACTTCAATCTTCGGTAAATCCAATTCTGAGAACGTTTAGGATCCCAAAGATCAAAAAAATGGTAGAAAATAAGTCTTGGAAAAATTCTAGAATATCTTTTGTACTCTTGATTGTCGGCACTTGATGGAACTTGTTGCAATAGATTCTAGTTTCGCTGGTACTTATTCCATTATTTTTTTGTAAAGTTTACACCTGACCGGTTTCGCCTTATGGCGTTACCAAGGTTTTATACATAAATCTGCAAACTTATTGAGAAAAAAATCTTTAAGATCTGAATATCTTGATCCGATTCATGACAGTCTGTTCCAAATATAACCTGCCTGCTGAAATCCATCTGACCCAACCAGCGCATATTTTTATTTTTTTAAGGGTTGCGCTCATAGCCCAGTTGCACTCGGTGATTAGAAACAATCATCGAGGGTAAGCAACGATGGCGCGGTCAGTACCTGGATGGGTGACCGCTGGTGGCATGTTACCATGAGCGTCTGCGTGATTCGGAGGTCACGTTAAGCAGTCGGTCCCGGTTGTTATCATACGATAACAGTCGTGAAGCTTAGTTGGAGGCCTTCGGGCGGCTTAAAAACATCCAACGGCAAGATTTACGTAGCCACAACGTATTCTTGCCAGTCTCCAACCCGCACTTGGCCAGCGTGGGGACGTATGGCCTTAACCCTCTCCTGAGAGGAGACCCGAGCCCAGCAGTGGGACATTATGGGTTGTTGTTTTAAGGGTGACACGGTAACTTGGTAACTTACGAGGAGACAAAAAATCACTAGTGCACGCCCTGTTTAACATAGTTATACATTCATCGGAAACAGCTTTTGTGATAGATACCTATGAGTACAGCTAATAATCAATTCAAACGTCGTCTTGCAAGCCTAAACAATCTTATATTCGCTTTTTTATTATATTTTATATTTTGTAATAAAGATATGAAAACTACCTTCGTTATAATCGAAACGTGCAAATCCTGAAACCCGTTAATAAAAATCACTAAGAAGAATATATTTACCTGGTCGTGACTCTCAGCGTACGCCACGGTGCCTTCCATCCACCTTCTGTTTGTGAGGGTGTGAACAATGTAGCCCATCTTCCAGTCCTCGTCACGTTCCTCCTTCAGCAGTTTGATCCACATGTCGGGGATTGCCATACCCAGCCGGTAATCAAAACCGGTACCGCCTTCTTTCACCGGACGGCAAGATCCAGGCATTCCTGATACGTCCTGTGTAAAATATATTTTATAGGTTTAAGATTCTGTGATAATTTTATGTATCATTCGATTGGGATATGTGATTCGAATCGTTCTAATTCTGTAGTACAGAAATGATTTAATATACAAATTATACCAATTTAGCAAGCTAAGTACATTGGAAATATTACCTTTATTAATGTAGAGAAAATGCTCATTTATGAAAATATGTTTGAAAAGGATTTTTCTGGTAACATTAAAAATAGACATAATTTTTGGCAGTGAACAACACTGACCTGTTGCCACTGCTAGAGGTTAAAAACTATTTTACTTAAAGTGTACATCAAGTGACCGGTGTGGTCACTGGTTGTAGAACTTAGGTAGATACTTGAGTCTAGTTGGCTAGTCTAGATATTAAAGTTTTAAGTTTCTTTATCTAAAGCTGCTTTAATATATTGATATTTGTATGTTATAAAAAGGCGATTTAATTATTTTCAAGCTGCCATCGGCCCTCACCTCAGCAATGGTTATAGCTCGGTTATCAATCTTGTGTACTATCTCATTGGCCAGCATGAGGTAAACTAACGCCTCCGTGTCCACATTCAGGCCAAAGTACTCGTCGTAATGTCCAGAGAAGCCCTGTCCTATACCACGGCTGTGGTACAGCATGGAGGTTACGCCGTCGAACCTGAAACGAGAAAAAATTATAATAACTATTATATTGCTGCGGTGACGGTTTGAGAATATTGAATTTTACCTAATTCACCCTGTGCTCATATCCCAGTTGCACTCGGTGATTAGAAACAATCACCGAGGTTAAGCAACGATAATGCGGTCAATACCTGGATGGGTGACCGCTGGTGGCATGTTACCATGAGCGTCTCCATGATTCGGAGGTCATGTTAAGCAGTTGGTCCCGGTTGTTATCATAGCACAGTCGAGACGCTTAGTTCGAGGCTTTTGGGCGGTTTAAAGAAAACATTCAACGGTAAGGTTACGTAGCCACAACGTGTTCTTGCCAGTCGCCAACCCGCACTTGACCAGCGTGGGGACGTATGGCCTTAACCCTCTCCTGAGAGGAGACCCAAGCCCAGCAGTGGGACATTATGGGTTGTTGATAGCCCTGTGGGTGTTAGACCCGGTTAAGGGGGTTAAACTAAGCAGCACTACAACACTGCAATGAGAAAGTAAAGTTGAAAAAAAAACCTATATCAATCGGGTTGACCAGAGTGGTTTAGTAAGTTAAAACCTTCTCTCTTAAGAAATGCCTATGTCTACCTAATGGTTACTAACTCCATATTTTTTACTAAAGTGTGTTAACTGTGCAACCAAATAAGTACCTATGTGTTATAAATATGACATTTGATTAATCTACTGAATGGGCTATGTAGTACTGCTGAAAAAATTACCGGCCTTTATGAGGCTTCATAAGTCTCCGTTTTGATATCTTCAGTTTCGTAATCATTATAAACTATCATAACTATATTTTTTTAAATAGACGCCACTCCGAAAAAAGCTTCAAAATAATCGTCAAACTGCTTTGAACTTTACTAGCAGAAACTCACATTATTCAAATAGTACTTTAAAAGTCGAATGTACGAAATTGACAAATATTTTCCAATTGTCTTACCTAAATCCATCAAACTGATATTCTTCTTGATACCACCTGAGGTTTGATAGCAGGAATCTTAAAACTTCTGTTCTGCAATAGCACAAGAATTATTACATGTTTACATTGCTCTTCATATCGCAAAAAATTTAACCAGTTTGTTATTTTTGGCACGGGAGGTAGCACTCCTACCCCCTATACACGGGTTCTTCCATGAAAATGTTTTAGCAAGTTAGGGCATTCACTTTATTGCATCTTATTTTGAGAAAACTAAATACAAACAGACTGTACATTGGAATCTTATCATCATAGACCCCAATAGCCCTGGAGTCCAGTATACGTAGGTTCCATCAAGTTCGAACTTGGACGGACTGTATATGAGCCTGCCAAAGTGACTATCTACCCTGTCTAATGAAAAGCATGAGTAGAATCCAAGAGATGTGTTCACCGCCATTGCGAATACAGACAATACAGCATGGTGATCCCCACTATGGCGACCTACTGAGATGCCTTTTCATCATAGCGGGAGGGATCGATTACATTAAAGAAAAAACGACTGAGTAAAACTTCTTCATAATATATAACCAGCTGTGAGAGAAAGAGAGAAAGAAAATATCTGCTCGCACCTCTCTCCCTTGCCCGTGCAGTACCATACGAAACGTAACTCTCTCTTTTTGTATCTTCACTGTATACAACTTCCTCTCAAAATTCGTTCGCCTCGCCCGAACACAATTTTCGTAACGCACACGTCACGCATTCACACATGTTAACTTCAATTATCATTACATCAATATAGTACAACTTACTCAGAATAATTAAACAGCCTGCTGTCCCACAACGAGTGAGTGCCTCTTCCTCCATCGTGGAAGTAGCAAGAGTTGGTGCCGTCAAATTCGTTGAGTCCGTCCAGGGTGTTCTTGGAGGCGTGTGAGTGGACCACGTCTAGGAGCACGTACAGACCCAGCTCGTGGGCTCGATCTATCAGCTGCTTCAGTTCGCAAAGTGTGCCGTAACGACTGTTGGAGGGTAAGAAGCGTTGTAATAATTACGTTTGGGTACCACATTTTTATAAGACAATAACTGACCCACGGAACTTTGTCTACGTATCTTTTTAATCATAGATACTCGGCTCCTATGGCGCTAAGCGTGATGTTAACTATCCCACTTAAGCACGCCAGTAAAACATTAAATAAAAAAACGTGAAAATCGGTAAGATATTTTTTTCGGAGTTAATTGTGAGTAACAACGTAACACGAGAATTGTATACATTTTTTTTACAACAACTTTTCTTTCATTTTTATTACCTACATATAATTTAAATTAACTTTTATGAGCAATATGTACACAAAATAAAGCTAGAAATACAAGATATCGTAACTTTATGAATAATTTTATAGCAATAAAGTCACGCTGTACAACAAAAATTAGGTACCTCTAGCTTGATATCTCGTTAATTCTGTAACTTCTATAAGAAGCAACAAAATAAAGTAATATTTAAAATAAGTAAGCCGTCTTTTATATAATAATAAAAAATAAATAAATATTTCGGACATCTAACACACAACGCCATCTAGTTCCAAACTAATCACAGCTTCTGTTATGGGTACTAGACAACTGAAATAATTACACACATATATATTTATACTTTTTTTTTGTAAATACATACATATCATAGCAATATAATATACATAAATATAATAGAAAACACCCAAACTCCGAAATACATATTTGCAGATCATACAAACATTTGGTCCGACTCAGGAATCGAACCCGAGACCTCAAGCACAGCAGTTGCACTTTACATTACATAAACAAAATACAAGCAAGCTACATTCAAAATGTTAAACGTATTGTTATAACGCAAAATGTTTCACCTGCTAGCTGCGAAAAAACTTGTGACCTGGTATCCGAATGACGCGTAGTATGCATGTTCCATTATAGCCATAAGTTGGATTGCATTGTAACCTGAAATAATTTACAAAATCATTTTTAGGACGCTCGATAAATGTAGCAATTGTAAACGAAAGCAGTGCTGTATTAAAACAAATGTGAATAGACAACCTCGAGTATAGAAGTTTATCATACTGTAGTTCTATTTTACAGTTTTAAGTGCAACTAAGAGAATTTTTGTAACTTCTGCAGTTTCTCTTCTAGTATAAGTACCGGTATATGATCCTAAGGGAAAAGAATATAAGTAGATATATACCTTGATTCTTAATCCTAGGCAGGACATTTTCTCTGAATTCGTTGTAAGTTCCAACCTTGCCTTCTGGAGTGGCGATGCCTACATGGCACTCGTATATCCGTAGGGACTTCGGCCTGTCTACTTTATTGTGTTTGAATTGATAAGGCTGTAGAAAAACAATACATAACACATGTTTAGCTGAATTCGATTTCCAGGATATGATGTGCGAAATTTCTAGAACATTTTCTTTAGAAATAGGAAGACGAGAGAGACCAGAGAATAGAAGAGCCATCTAAAAATTCTAAGTCACGAGTCTTAAAACATTCGTGTGATGACGGCTTTGGCAGACGGAGTGTCACTATTTCTTTCCATGACATGAGTGTGTACGGGAGACGGGACTAAGGGATTACTGCGCAGTATAACAGCACAGCAAAAGGAAGAAAAACTTATAACAGAAACCCTTTTTGTTTACGTGTGGAAACCCCCTCGGGCCTTCACCCCACCGGGGTTTGCGGCGGGGCGATGTGTCGGAATCGAACCGAGTAAACCACACGGTGTGCCACTCTGCGCCTGAGACGAGAGAGATCCGGGAACCGCTTTCTTACGCCATCCGGACCCAAAAATTCCCTAGTGAGAGCTGGAGTCCATACTAGGTTCGAAGCCTGTGTGGCAGATCTCTTGTACTAGTCTTCGAAATTCTCGGATTTCTTCTACTATAGCATTAGTGGAAGAACGAGTGTTACATGTCCCTCTAACACAAAGGCCACACTAAATCCTCCGACCTGACGAGGTCGGAGGATGCCTGGCGGGCCACTGCCCTTATAACAGAAACCCTATACCAACTTGTCTGGACAGAGTGGCAGTACACCAAAACTTCCTTTTTAAGTCGACGCCTACATATATCCAGAAGCCAACTACTAGATACCGATCATGATGATTATTCATGAGTCCTAGAAATGAATAAGAATTCTACGGAAAAGTTCACAATAAAGAGAAAAAATTTTACTTGATCAGGCTTGTATATAAAGTGTTGGTAAGTGAATCCCTCGAACGGCTTGACATAACTGGCCCACGGCGATATCCTGTACAGGTTCTCATTGACTATGAGTTGAACTCTGCTTTCATGCTTCAAGGGGCAAGAACCGTCTGGGTTTGCCGGTATGTTTAGCTCCCATTTTCCGAACTCTAGTTTCTTGAAAGGATGACTCTTTGAATTCCAGCCATCTGAAAGTAGTATTAAAATGTTATAAAAATTGATATATATAGCAATGTTACCTAGTAGTGTGCGCTCATAGCCCAGTTGCACTCGGTGATTAGAAACAATCACCGAGGGTAAGCAACGACGGTGCGATCAGTACCTGGACGGGTGAGCGCTGATGGCGTGATACCATGAGCGCCTCCGTGATTCGGAGGTCACGTTAAGCAGTCGGTTCCGGTTGTTATCATAGGATAACAGTCGTGAAGCTTATTTGGAGGCCTTCGGGCGGTTTAAAAACATCCAACGGCAATATACTTAGCCACTAGATATTCTTGCCAGTCCCCAACCCGCACTTGGCCAGCGTGGAGACGTATGGCCTTAACCTTTTCCTGAGAGGAGACCCGAGCCCAGCAGTGGGACTTTATGCGTTGTTGATGATTGATGACCTAGTAGTAACGTAATGATCCGCACTAATATTATAAAATCGAAAGTAACTCAGTTAGTCTATTACGCTTTCATGGCTAAGCCGTTGCACCGACTTCAATGTGGTATGGAGATACTTTGATTCGTGAGAAAAGACATAGGATACTCTTTACCAAAATAACCGACAAACGCACGGGTGGAGCCCGAGACTAAAGCTGGTTTTATGTCTGACAGAGGTGAAACTTTAAAATTGATGAGCCTAAAGGATAGCACACAGTCACCACACTGCATTTCATATATTATCACATAGCATGGCAACGGATGCTGTGATTACACAGTTATACACTGATACACCAGCGGTCTATCTGACCATTCAAATTATACATATGTTTCACAGCAAAAACTGCAAGGTGAATCAAGTTTTTTTTACAAATACACATTGCAATGTAATTATCTTGATACTTATCCGTTATCCTTAATAACGGAAAAACTGGTCATCGTTTCAAAAGCGCTTGCCAGGATCTTGAGAAAACATATAATCAAAAAGATCGATATAAACTGACTTATGATATCTTAGAGAGATGATTTTCCTTTATCACAAAACTACACTTTGGCTAAGTATGTATCCACAGATATATCTGCTAATGATATCCACGTGTTTGTTATCTTTAACAATGAAAAGAAATGGTCTTTTATATTTCCAGACTGATACGAGCTTATAACATAAAATTATTAATTATAAAATACTGAAGACTTTTCCTTCCTAAAAGGCCTGTAACGCGCTTGTGTGTGTGGGTGTATGTGTGTTTCGTGCAGGTGTTGGCGGCTTAAATAAAAGAACTTACTAAATTCTCCTTGTAAGTGCAAAGAGTGGGCTCCAGGCGCCCATTCCCTCCACGTCACCGAACCATCAGAATTGTACTGTGGTCCGAAATATTTGTATCCCTTTGTGAATCCCTCCAGCCCTCCTTCCCAAGATTCGATTTTGTCCCACAAATCTCTGAAGCAGCCATATCTGAAACAGAGGTGTTTTAATGGAGTATACTATGTGAAATAAATAAATAAATACGTTCTGACATTTTAACACATAACGCCACCTAGTCCCAAGCTAAGCAGAGCTTGTACTATGGATACTAGATAACTGATATTAATACTTGTATTTTTTTGTAAATACATACATATTGTAGATAGAAAACCCCAAACTCCGAAACAAAAGAAAGAAAATATTAAAAGAATTGATTAGGTAATTTAATATTTAAATAAAATGTGTCTTTTCAATGGAATAAAGAAGACTATATCGCATTTAATACTTGGTTAAAAGAGTGACATAAATAAACTTCATGTTAATAATGGTTAAGTTTGAAATAATAAACTTTTTTGTTAAGTTTATTATCTGACCAACATTGTCTATATCGCTTTGTAATGTATCTATTCTTCATACCTTAATTATAATCCCTAGGAATATAATATTTTGGTTGATACTATAAATACAGTGGAACTATGAATTTGCCACAAATATAAAATTAGAAGTGTTGTCCCGTACTTAATTACGTATAGCTCGGATTCCAGCTAAGATGTCTTTATAGCCCAGTCATCCATAAATAGACGCCGACAAAATTCTAAACAGACAACAATTTCTCAGTCTATATATAACTGTTCTTAAATATAATATAGTGCGCTAAATAAGCAAGCGTATCAGAGCAAACACAATCGAGAATTTTAATCGTCTACCTAACTGTTTATAAAAGCTAGTGCTAACTTCTAATTTGTGTTTTATTTTTATTAATATCATAATCAAGGACATCTTTTAACATAGATCTCTCTCTCTAAAAGTTTAGTTTTACGTAGTTTGCTCCTTTCTTCGGTTCTTATTGGTTCGTGTGACACCCATGGAATGGTTAGGAGTTTTGTTTGACGCACCGTATTCTTAACCTGTCACTTTAAGGAAGCTTTTATTACACTTTTTACATTACCTAAGTACCTTCAAGCTCTTATTGTTCTTTCAACCTCCACAGACTCTCTAAATTCTACTCCAAACAGACAAATAAACCCAAGATATACACCCACGTGGAATGAGTTCGGTAGGTAGGTACTACAAACAATTTTGAACCATATAAATAATTTAAGTTTAGATTTTAGAACGTTGGTATATCTCGAATAGTCTAATCGCATGTGCCGAAATTCGCATACAAACAAATTTTGTGTATCTTTAGAGTTATTTATCTATACACATATCTTAGTATTATTACCTATTATCACGCAAGTACACGCATAACTATAACGTTAAATATTATATTTTTATGATTATGATTAGTTTTATCAGTTATATGTATATAATTATTACTAACTACTAGAAGTTTTTTTAAGTATTTGTTAAGTACATGCAATCTTTCAACTTACAATCAAACAATCATCAACAAATCATAAACTTTACGAGATAACCAGATCACTCCTAGTTCTATGGGTTTATTCGCAAGTATATAAGTGAATTTAATTCCTACAAAGTTTTCTGTTCTTTTGTGGATAGTCTTAATTTCTTTGGAAGTAGTTGTCATTACGTGTGTCCACATACGATTAACACAGAAAGTCTTTTATAGTCAGTGTATTACACACAGGTGAATAACAGCTGTAACTGTACTGGATTAACTGTCTGTATATCTATTAGAATAGCTGAGGTGTATTATTCATATGTAAATGAGGCGATATGTAGTCACCAAAACGATTCATTAGTTAGGTAAAAAATTAAATGTAATAAATTATTCTTTATAATACGACTTTTTCAATATGGTATCGTGTTTACTTTTAATAATATGAAAATATTTAGGTCACTAGCATTTAACTACAAACTAGAAATTTGAATATTATGTGCTTAGCCCAAAGTTTGTTTTTAAAACTCCTATATTTAATTGACCTTCAGTTTGACATTGAGAATGTCACAGTATCAACCCAGAAGTACGCAGCGCTGTGACTGGAATTTTTTTAAACACTGTTAGTATTATATTATTGTCACATATTTTGCTTACAATGAATGCTAAAGGGTAATTTACTGTTTATTTCAAAATAAAAGAATAAGTAAATTGTTTATTTTAATGTAAAAAATCCACTAGTCTGTAAAGAAAGTTCTAAGCGCTTCAATAAAGCGCTCTGTCGCTTCCTTGACAACAGTACGTAAACACATCTAACTTAACCTTAAATTGGATCAAAATATGAATGTATAACGCTGTTTTCGTCATAAATATCACTTACAGTTTCCTCTATAGTATTGTAAAACTTATTAAGACTCACCTGCGACGAATTTCACGTTCATAGGGTTTTAAATAACCATCTCTTTGAAATAAAACCTCTATGTCAGGCACAGGCACTTCCATCGGATCCATAGCGGAATAGTTGCCTCCCATTATATTTATGTTTCTACGGCCTCTGATTTGACGAACCGGTACGTAGTACGCATGCGCTTTACAAAACTCACAAGCGCGCGGATTGATATCACTTGTTTGAATGATAAAAGCCAATTTATTATAAGAGTAACGGACGGTACTATTTAGATAAAATGGAAATAAGCGGGTCAAAGGGGTCTTTACCAGACGGTATTTGTTTATTTTTTTATTAAATGAAACACTTGTGCAAAGTACTAAAACCACATTCAGTGGTCCCGTGATAATCAAAGTTATCGGAACTACTTACCTACCTACTATTTTTTTAATTAATACGTAATGTAAAAAATCGAATGAAAGTAATAAAATACGTACACAATTTGCTTGAGTCACCATAATTATTATTACTTGTTCGTATTCCGTCCGAGTAGGTATCCAAGGTAGGAGGTAAACCTGTCAAGGTAGGAGGGAACACCGTTTTACTTATCGTCTTGTAGTTCTGAATAGCAGGGCCTAGAGTGGATAATCGGCAAGGTTCTTGAGTCCTTAAGAAATCGCCCAAGCAAGACTCCGCATTGCAGTTTGGGCGAACCTTGGTATTTAAGAATAATAAAAATGAATTTTTCCCCCCTTACCAACTCTACAAGATTGTAGATCAGGTTGATCAACTCTCTTGTAAAGTCTTTATTATCGTTTTTTTATATTTTATTACAGGTACCAAATTTTTTTATCAATACCTTTTTTGAACATAGTTCATCTGGATTTAAAATTAATAGCTTATCAATAATACTTTACTTACTTACTACTTAAAAAATTTTTATTCCACACATTAAGTGTCATGAATAGGTATTTATAATCTAATCACTCAGATCAAATTCTGAACATGAGCTCATTGATTCTTATAACTTTTACATTATATTCCATCCGTTATAACTCATAAAATTCTAAATTTTTACATAAAATACTATACTACTAAAATACGATACTAAAAGTAATCATAAGATTTCATAAGCTATGTTTACTCGCCTGCGAGGACTTGGCAGTCGCTCACAAACAACTAACGCTCGCACACACTTTCTTTGATCTGTGTTGAAAAATCGACACCGACTCGGGTCAGTGACAAGCTATCACAAGCTGACGCAATGCAAGCCAAACAGCTCGTTTACACGCTTGTGTTTATGGAGGGTTGTCGTGGCGTGCCACGCGTCTAGACGCACCATTAGATTTTAATAAGTTATAACCGATAGGTGTTGGGTGTGAGTTTCTATGAGTAGTTTCGTCGCCAAATACACGTAAAAATTTGCAGAATATTTTCGTATTTCTTTATGAGATTGTAAGATTTCATGAGTCCAGTTATTTCCACGGTGATTTCAATACGAATAAGTCGGCTCGACCGGGACAGTTCTACCCTCTTACAAAAGACCTACATAAATTATAGCATTCGTGCTGTGTATCGTTGGTGAGTGCGAGATCGGAGGCCCTAAGATGCGGAGCATCTCAAGGCCGCCGTAGGGTCACCATGCTGCATTGTACTTGTATGCATCCGCAATGAGTATGGTGACCACTAGGTACTCTTCGATACTGCTCATACTTCCCATCAGGCAGAATCACTTTGGCAGGCTCATTATAATAAAAAATCAACGCTTTACCTTGCCCCACACTATAAATGCGCCAGATAGAGGGACTTGTACAATTGCGAGCGGAATTTGCAATAGTGTAAAACAACCATGCTCTGTTTATTTAATGGACTAGCACCTTACATCTTTTCACTCCAGCAAGACATCGACGCAACGTGTCTCGTTCTCGACTCTTCCGTCTTTGCCTCGTTCCACCTCCTGGAGAGTTTGACCCCAACTTTTATGAAAATATTCTTTCCAATGCTTACTTTACAGCTTGCAACTATAAAAGTTCCCAGCCTCTGAGGTGCGCTAAAGTTAATTTAAAACTTACTATTGCTACAAATCTGTTACATAATATAGTATACATATATTTAAATACATACTTTACTAGTAAGACGCCAGTTTCTTTCTTAGTTATCATGTTAACTAAACATGTTTTATTAATAAATTAGGTAGTAATAGTTATCATGTTATCTAAACATGTTTTATTGAATTAAGTAGTTATCTAATAATTATAACATTTTCACCCATCAGATGGATTATGTGAATATGACATGTTTCAGCTATTATGTAAGTCATGTGTTATATTATATTATATATGTATCCTAACATTGTAAATTGATATAGAGATATTATATGATTCTCCTTTTGGCAGTAGTAATGTTTGAAATTCCAGTTAGTACAAAAACTTAAGCAAATGTGACCTAAATAATATCAAGGATACACTAGCTATGTAAAACTTGGAATAGAATCCTAAATTTGGGGTGCTTGTAATATGGGGCAGCTGTAATAGTAAACATGAAAATACGTACCTCCACACCTCAACTCAGTAAGCATACTTTGTTACTTACTTTTCTGCTGTAGCTGTTAAATGAGGTTTCATAATTTATTTGCCAAGATGGTTATATTTGAAAAAACAACCTAATTCACAGATTTAATGTTCTCTGTAATTTATCCTTGGGGTTATTTAAGGAAAAATGAGATGATTATGTTTTAGTTGGTGTCACTTCAGTATGCATGCACTGAGGAGTTTGACAAGTTGTCCAAATACATGTAAATCAGAGCATTAATTGTGAATCCTCTTTCATAAACCTAGATCTGTAAGTGTCTACTTAAGAGAGGCTTATACATAATGTCACCTGCAAAGTCTCGAGCTAAGCAAGGCTATGTTATGGGTATTAGACAAGTGATATAAAGACATATATATATATATCTTTTTTTCTAAATACATACTTATTAAAAAGAAAACACCCAAACTTCAAAACAAATATTTGCTGCTCATACAGACATTTGGACCGACCTGGAAACTAAACTCAAGACCTCAAGCACAGCAGTCAGATATGCTACCACTGTGCCTCCGAGGCCAAGTATCCATGTGATGAGAGGTTTGGGATAAGAAGTGTGACAAACCCTACTCATTCCAGGCAAAGAGTCAACTGAAGGAGTAAACTATTCAACACAACATAACTGCAAAGAGAAGAAAACCTTGAAACAAACCCATTACCAACTTGTGTGGTATAGTGGGCCTAAACCTTTATAAGTAGAGGTCAACTGCCTTTAAATTAAAGGCTTACAACAGACTTAAAGGCTGTTGATGATGTATCCTCAAATTCACTTATCATTAAATGTAATAATTTGTAATTTAAATGAGGGGAATGTGGGAGAGCCACCCTTCGGCTTGCATGGGCCAGCTCGACCGAAGTAATACCATGGCTTCACAGAAAACCTGTGTGAAACAGCACTTGCCCTGTGTTTCACCGAGTGAGGATACTGGAGGTCCTTACTCCAACTCCTCCCCCTATCCCCCTACCCATTCTCTAAAGGCTGGCAACACACTTGTGTGGGTGTCCATGGGTGGCGGTAATCGCTTACCATCAGTTACGATACGTCAGCTAGTTTGCCCACTATTCCATAAAAAAAATAACATAATTTTAGACACACATGTAGACAGAGGTCCTAAAAGTAGTAGTCTAAATAAATAGATAATAGTATAACACATAACATTTATTGTAACATAGTCTTCTAATACTAAACTAAATAAATTTTAGGGAACACTAAAATATATCAGAACCTGTTCTCTTAGCTCGGTTCACTGCTTCTTCAGGTTGTAACTTCTCCTCTTCAGAAGGTTCTAATGGGTTCCCATCACTGTCTAGCTTTCCTTGCTTAAAGTCCGTGACAATTTTCTTGCTGTAAACAGCATCAAATAGCTGTTGAGGCGTGAATTCGCTTTGAGTTATGTCTTCAGTTCTGTATGATACGTATGGTTTGAGTTCGAAATCTTTTAAGTCTGGGACTATTATATCTGGTATCATCTCTGGCACAGTGACTAAATGTCCGTTCACGTAGTATCCTGTATCACGAACTCCCAGCTTATCTATTGGTAACTGTCGATTTTCGGTCATCTGTTGCTGTTTATGAAGTCTCGAGCCTCGCTTATTAGCAATCACAAACTTTCTAAAATTTCGTTTTCCTTCTCTCGTTGATGTTAAAGAAATGCTTCTCTTAGTCACATAGTAAATGAGAGAATTAATTTTGGACATTTTTGTTGTTATTGTATTAAATTTTCCAAATTACTAATCTAAGGATTATATAGGTTATACTCCTGTCAGTGTCACTAAGTGACAGTATCTATTATTGTATACTTGGTTTTACGGCCCTGACTACTAGCCTTTTAAAGCCAGTCATAGAAGTGACTTTTTGGCAGGCCTCGGACGCACCGCCCACAAAAATAAACTCTGAAACTCGCGTCCAGTGCGCTCAAAAGCCCGGCAAATCGTCCTGAAAATGTCTAAACAGTGCAATGCTGCCCGTTGAATTTTATCAATACTACTATCAAATCACCGAAATCCATGCTTATTTCCATACTATCCTTACTAATATTATAAATTCCAAAGTAACACTGTCTATGTGATACACATTCATAGCTATACCGCTGGACTAAAATGAACTTCGTTATAGGAGGTCCTTGGAGAAAATGTAGTACTTTTTGTCAGGGAGTCAGGTGAAACAGGTAATAAAAAATTTAAAGGGCATGTGGCCATTATACTAACAATAAACAGCAGCAAAATTATATATCGCAAACATTCTTTATACTCTTTGAGATACTAAAAAGATTCATATATTTCAAAAAATTACTCTCACTCTTTCTACAAGCCATCTTACAAACGAGATTCCCGATATCAATCTGAGCGAGATTAGAATAGCATTACTACGGATTAGTCATCAACACTAAAATTCTGGGTGATGAAGGAATAACAACGGAGCTTTTAAAAGTTCGATAAATTCCTATATTAAAACATAAACAACAACCCATAATGTCCCACTGCTGGGCTCGTGTCTCCTCTCAGGAGAGGGTTAAGGCCATAACGTCCCCACGCTGGCCAAGTGCGGGTTGGGGACTGAGTTAAAACATAAAACATGGATTCCGTGTTACGATAAAAACACAAATTAAAATTCGCATTCATATAATTTATAGTAAACCTATATACATAATTACCTTTATGTTATATTAACACGACCTCAAAAAAATATGTGACTTTAATTAACATAGACAATGCCATTTTATTGTTTTCTTATCGAAAGGTGTTACATTTGTATTGGAAATACTTTTTAGTTTTTTTTTGACAGTTATATGATTATAATCCATATTGTTTAAATAGTTATTTATAATGACGGCCTCTGCTAAAATCTATACATATAGTAACCTTTTCAATTCAAGGTAAAAAAACATTTAATCTATGCTTTGTGCTCTCTTTATACACGCTGTAGGTTACCATAGCTAAACTTTTCTTTTCAACCATAACCACTAATTGGTGCTACTCAATACTAGAGTTTTTTTAACATTGGCACTATTTATTTCAGTTAGCACCTTCAAAATAAAATAATATTTTTAGAACTGTACTGTATGTTATGTTTCCTCCTAGCTTATGAAAGGCCTACGTCCAGCGTTGGACTATCAAAGGCCATTATATATGTATATGTTGATTATAAAAGTATGTCATACTACTCATCACAATCAAAACATCATTAAAAACTTTCAAGATCAGTTTTGTAATCAGCTATTGAGATAAGGTTTCTGCGAAATATTTCAAAGCTTAACTATTTGGGTAATATCAACCAAGTTGAAATAGAAAGTCAACATTAAAATTTGATCACATAACATATACCCAACATACCCGAGAAAGACATAACAACACTTCATTTTTATTGTCCAGGGGAATGTTAAAAAAATAACGTCAATAAAATCAGTATCACAATATTTGCAGACAACGAAACGTCTTAACCACGCAATGAGATGATTCTTACACCGAAGTGGACTTAAGACTGTGCTCAGTCTCAAGTGTGTTCGATAACCCAATTCCAATCTATAAAATAACACCCGACTATTTTTCAATTTTGTTAGAGGGTATTAAAACTCGTAACATTTGAAAAGTCTCGTCTCATATACAACTCCACAGTTACGAATCACTGCGTGCGAGAATAGACTGACCTCTTGTAATTGTACAACGAAAATTGTAATGTACATAATATTTTAAGTAATTATATTTTTTTTAAAGTAGGAAAATATAGTTTCTTCCATTTTCATTTTTAAATACAAGCTTGTAAACACACCACGCACACCTACCTGTTTTACACCACGCTACGGTTCAAGGGTGCCGAACACTGATAATATTAGTAACCAGTGGTATAACTTAATGGAACGCTTAAACCCGCATCAGTGACTTAAGAATCATCATCAACAATATATCTTACTATCATCATACATCTAATACACCTTACAAAACTGTTGCATTAAATCTACATTTCAAATATTTATTTTACTTCAGAACACGTCTTCCCATGCATAAGAACACATCTAGTACCTTTATACTTACTACAGTTTCATAAAATTCTAATATAAAGTTCTGGTATATAGGCCAACGTGGTCTTAAATGCTTGTCTTGGGGGGAAAAAAGCACCACTTAGATATAAAGCCTATTAAACATTAGATCAACCGCAATTATTTAGTATATTTTTTATTATGAAGTCTGAAACTCCTCAACATCAATTTTTATAGCTTGCAACCCAAGCATCCCGAAATTGTATTGTTAGCAGACGCCAAGATTAAAAATTATTGCAATGTCTTTCAAAACGCAAGGACGAATTTTTTTTCATAATTTCGCAACACTTATTAACCATGT
This sequence comes from Hyphantria cunea, assembly GCA_003709505.1. Taxonomy (NCBI): domain Eukaryota; kingdom Metazoa; phylum Arthropoda; class Insecta; order Lepidoptera; family Erebidae; genus Hyphantria; species Hyphantria cunea. The sequence continues at coordinate 1,973,007 of PKRV01000076.1, forward strand.
ACAAATTTACATTCATTTCAATTTTCATACCAACAGTATGTCGTATTTACGCGGCATTCACTTTTCTAACCTATTTTAGCACTTGAAATATTTCTTGGATCCCATTTATAGTCTATGCCGTTGAGTGAACACTTATTTTATCTGTGGTGGCGGTCATGTGTCTGCTGGTCTTTCATCGTGGTGGTTTTGATCGATCTCTTCTAGAGTGTCGCTTGAAGAGTGAGTGAGGTCGCTTAGTTCGTCAATTTGCTTTTGCTTCTTGCGCACGTTCCAGTGTAGGCATTCTGCTAGGGAATCAAACCAGTCTGAGATTTGATCCAGCGCACATATCGATGGTACTGGATACACAGAGGTTGTGACGTATAGGCTGAAATTGGGGGAGAAAATTATAAGTTCACAGTTTTTTTTAATCGTAAATGAAATTCCTACATATGATATTGCTTTCCTTGAATCTAAAGGTAACATTTGAACAAACTTATAAGACTAGTACTGAAATACTATTTCATGACGAAGTTAAAGGTTACATAGAAGTAATACAATATTAAAAATAATTTAATAATGCAGTATTTTTACGCTAAATGAATATGGCATTACTTATTTATTAACGAGTCAAATTAATTCCTCGCATTAATTTTCAGTATTTTGTACTTGTACAGTTTTACTCAGCGCCCTTAACAAATATCGATATTAGTCCAAACTCTTTTACTGAACATTATTTACGGCAATTTTTTTATTAACACTATACATTTAGGATTACAATATCTATTGGATCACAAAGAACAGGATTTAATAAACAAACGGAGTATGCCTTACTGTTTAATAAATTACGGCTATACATATTAAGAAGGTAAGTTAAATGATATCAAACATTAATTAGATACTTTAGTGTTGCGTAGGATAAATATACATAAATGAAACTGAATTACGTATATTATATTATGTGCTATTATTAAAAATTACAGAACATGCGAAGCATAAGCGCAAAACAATGTACCAACACTAGATACTAAACATTATTTACTACAAATCCACACCCAAATATCAAATGTAATGTAATGACTGCGAACAAATATATAAACAAATGTTATTTAGTAAAATAAAACCAACACCAAAATGAAGAAGTGCTTTCGTAATCGGCTTTCAAAACTCAATGTTGATGAAGAAAAGATGATAGCGTCTGGCGCTAATTGTCCTTGTATGATAATTTTAAATGGCGATCAGTTTAAATTCACTTCGTTTTAAATTAAAAGCTTCTAAAATTCTTTATGTATAGACTGTAATATATGAATGTTCAAAACCCATGAGGCTGTATCCAACAATTACGTGTGATCGAAATGGGGGATTCAATTTAGCGGTAAGGTGTAACAAATTCAAATCTCAAACCAAGTTTGAATAATAATAGTGCAAGTACACGTAATACACTAGGGTATTTTTTTATTTAGAAATATATACTTAGACCTCTAAAAACTTTTGTAACTTTCTGTATTTAATAAAAGAATAGGCGCGTTCAATTTAAAAAAGGAAGCAGCTGTCTTTTTTTGGGAACAAAAACGAGAAGATGTTTAACATAATGAAAAGTAACTTCCAACTTATTAACGGCTGCAACTCAGTCATCACAAGCGTGTTGCCGTCTTTTCGAAGATTCAAAAGTCGTATCGGTCTTGAATTACCGCATATCATCTTTTATTTTACAAATTAGATGTGGACAAAATGTGTCATGAAAAGCGCACCTAATAAATGGATGCTCCCTAATAATGTGGGGTCTAAGTGATTCAAACGTCATAGTACACCCTGTTACCTATCGCCAGGCCTGAGAGTCAACTGCGAGCGTCCGTCGAACGAAACGCTGGCCGAGCAACGCGCTTCTAGCGTGGGCATTATCTGAAACAAGCCCTCAAAACTCAATTCATTGTAGCTAATAACCATTATACCATCCTTACGTATGGTGACGGGATTCAGAATGTAAAGTACCTATACTCTATTCATCCCATGGGATTTTAAGAGGCGACTCAGGGAGTAATATAAGCAAGACAACATCACTGCAACATGAAGGAAAACTTGAAGGAAACCCTAAACCAAACCGTCTAGCCGGCGTGGTATAATAGCCCGAAACCTCCTTTCAGACTGTTAAAGGTTTTTAATGACAATGGTGGTAATTCTGTTGTTGTCATCACTTTACTAAAATTTGTTCTTAGATTATATACTTTAACCTCATCTGCTTACAGTCCATCTTTCGATATCACATTCTAGCTGTCACTATGTTTAGTTCAGTACCAACTAAAAGTTGATGAGTTGAGTTAAAAACCCCTTTTAAAAATGATTGAACAACCTAGTGTTGTTTTTCTTTAATCTCTTAGTATCATTCATCTCAAATTGAATTAGCGTTTAATTTGGGTCCATGTGCTCGTTTAGTTAACAAGATCAGTATGGAATCCTACTTCAACTGTCAGTTGAAAGTTCTAGAATGTGAGATTTAATTGTGGCATACGTTTCCAGTACATCGCCTTACTAGTGTTTACAATAATTAGTTTTATTATGTACATATAAATGTACAGTACAAATTTCTTTGATACATTCAGTATTTACACGCTTTTTATTAGCTTCACCTGTATGTTTCTTTATTTGTCGCCGACTTCTTTGGACTTAATTTTGACCCACTTCATACGTCATATTTCATTACAACTAAATAGACTTGTCGAGGACCGATGACAATACAATAATAAGAAAAAAATAAATAGTTTAAGAAAACTACAAAAAACTCTCTTTAACTAACCAAAATAAAAAGTAGAAAATATTTTTTTTAATAATTCAAATTAAAGCGCTGGGACACGTTATCAAAATATTTACAGAAAGCACCCCACGCATTTTAACAATAAAATAACCCTTTTTTATTATTTATTCCTTCCAAGAGTCCAGGATGGTTTTTATTTTTGAAAACTATGTACTAATTTTGCTATTTTATGTTGTTGTAGCATTATATTATATAAATGAGAATAGACAATAAAAATTTTAACGTCTTTTTTTTAATGTAACTATTAGAAACTTATGGACTTTCTTGCCGGTTCCTCTCCATAGGAATGACATTATGAAATGGCTCAACTAGAGTCAGTAATGACGCGTTTCGAAAGCATCTAAAGGATTTACTTGGAATAAGAACTATTTGATTTTAATTTCAGATACCGTCTATTAAGCACTTCTTTATTAAGTATGTATTTGGTTAACTACTATTCACATTTATTTCTATAGCTGTTATAATTATTTAAACACGAAATATGGATGTTGCTGAAATATTACATAAAGAAAGTTAAAAGTTATTTGTTAAAACTACTTGTACTACATAAGGCGAAAAGGGTTAAACATAAACTATACAACAATGCATGCAATGTACAAAGCTATTAGAGCGAGCGTTCGCTTGGGTAGTACCCCCCGGTAGTGGGGGTAGTAAGTACCTATCTCCGTGGTGCAACGCTTGTCGGTTCCGTCCGTCGAACGATACCCACATGGCATTACGCGCGTCCGGCGACAGTGCAATCTAGAAATATCTTTATGTTAAACTCTGCGTGAAATACTCAATGTACTGCCTTGGGGTACACTATAAAGATGAGATGAGATTTTCTTTTCTAAATATATGTATGACCGAAAACATTCCCAAACGAGCTTGAGTAATTTTGTACCCCAGTACGGCACAGCCAAAAGGAAGAGAAGTTTTGGCAGTCAATGTATGTTTGTATGTTCCTCCACCGTAGCGGCTAAACTACTGAACCGATTTTAATATTGAGGTGTCAAAAGATTCGTAACAATGGTCTTAGTGATATCGGCTATATAAATTTTATCAAAAGTTTTTACGTAATAGTAGTAAATGCTCCTCGAATGCTTCCGGTCAGTACAACTTCAACAAACATGGTTTAATTACCTTTGAACTATGTGATAAATATCCAGTGTCTTCCAAAGCATGAGGAGTTTTTGATGATTTATTGCCTTTGATGCTATTGTAACCTTATTACAACTATGATTAAGCACCAGCGGATTCAAGTAGGTCTTATGAACTTATTTTTTTTTCTTGTATTTCTTCTGATGCTATTTTTTTTCAGACATATTAACACACAACGCCATCTAGTCCCAAACTAAGCAGAACTTGTACTGTGGGTACTAGACAACTGATATTAATACATATGTACTTTTTTTTTGTAAATACATACATATTATACATAGATAACACCCAAACTCCGAAACAAATATTTGCAGATAATACAAACATTTGGTCCGACTCAGGAATCAAACCCGAGACCTCCTGCACAGCAGCCTCATACGCTACCACTGCGCCACCGAGGCTATTTCCGTAATGCTGTTTTAAACAATTATTATTTATTTCTTCTTATTTTGTTCTAGAATGTGGTTGCATCACAGATTACATAAATTATATTCCTCCATTAAAGAAAGAACATATCTATTTCTGTAAATTCATGTACCAGCTTGAAAATTTTATTGAATTATGTAAATCTTTTATTTTGTTTTTACTTTTTAAAAATGCTTTTCAAGAGTCAATACTGATGTCTTAACTTAAACAAATTATTTATGTTACATTCCTTTGGCAGGATTTTTTTTCAATTATTAGGCACAAATACTGATAACCATAGATTAAGCAATACGAACCCTCACTTTGGAAGACTCTGGGTATACCATTGAATAAAAAAAGCAGAAAAATGTGCTATTCACATCAGTTCTTTATCACTTATTGCTGAATGAATAAAAAGATATTATTAGTAAAAAAATAAATATTATATAATTCACCTTTAGTTCCACTCCAGCTGGAACCACGATAGGTCTGAACGACAGTGAATGGGGACATATAGGAGTGACCATAATGGCTGGGACTGACGGATGGATCATACTGGCACCAGCTGCTACTGCGTATGCTGTGCTACCGGTCGGCGTTGATACTATTAAACCTAGATTAAAGAAAAGTTAATAAATATTATGCGGCTAAAATCTTGGTTTTGTGATCATAAGAATGAGAGAAATGAGAGTACACATTGCAGAGACCTGAGGTCATCGGAGAATTTTAAACTGAAAATGCCAGCACATAGATAGATAGAAAACTCTTTATTTGCACACTATAATATTACAGTTAGAAGAGAGTACATAAAATGTTAGACAGAGTGTACAAAGGGCGGCCTTATTGCCAAAAGCAATCTCTTCCAGGCAACCTTAGGATGGATCGAAATGTATAGGAGAGACAGTGATAGTTGTCGGTGCAATGAGTTTTGAATTAATTATTTACACATACCACTCAGTTTGCAGACAAGTCTTTAACTGTGCAAACGATAAGGCTTTGGAACAACTTGCCAGATAATATCCGACGAGCAAAAACCTTGGATATGTTCAAAAAGCTAGTGAAGGATTACTATTTATCATTGTGAATATTTTTTGAATAAATTTTATGTTTTATGTATATTGGTCCGTATGTGTATGCATACTCTGTGTGTATGTATTTGTGTAGGTATAAGTATGTTTGTGTAATGGGAATAGTGTATAACATTTGTATATGGATCGCTACTATTTCTTTTTTTTTTGTATATTTTATGTGTTCCCTGTATGTAAGCTACCCTAAATTTCAAAATTTTGAAACGCTCATATCCACGTTATGGTTGTCTGGAAGAAATCGCCGAGATCGCTCGATAAGACCGCCATTTGATATACATACTTTGTGACTATTCCTATTGTACCGTTTCTTACTATGTGTATACAATAAAGACAAATAAATAAATAAAAAATAAAATAAAGAATGGTTACAAGTTGGAAAGCTCGTTTAACGAAGAAGGCTATAGAACACGATGGGGCTGGTTTGTTCGGAGCGGTGCTACCCTCTCCCATTAGACCAACCTAAAACAACAGCATTCGTGTTGTCGTGTTTCGTTGGTGCGTGTGAGACCAGAGGCCCAAAGATGCAGAAACATCTCTATAGGCCGCTTTAGTGTGGGTCACTATGCTGTATAATCTGCATTAGTAATAAGTATGGTGACCACTACTCTTGGATTCTGCTCATGCTTTTCATCAGGCAGATTAAACTCACTTTAACAGGGCCATATAAACTGTTTTTTTTTAGTAATGAAGACGAATTTGCGCAGATGAGCAAGTTAACACATACAGTAATACTAGTAATCGTTCCGCGGCTCCGCCCAGCGTAAGAGACAGACATATACTTTTGAATTTATAATATTACTATGGATGCTTACCGTCTCCCTGTACAGAAGTGATATGCTTCCCATCCAGGAACAGATCGATGTTAGACAGGTAAGGCGAGGGCCCTCGATCAACCACCACCTCGTTTAGCACCAAAATGGTGGTGGGTTTCTTCTTGTCCTTGCCGTCTTTGTCGTCCCGACTCTTGCGCAATACCACGCACTGAAGACGGGAACGTAACGTCAATGCTGCGTGTCCTGAAAAATAATAATTAAAATGCATGAGGATTTCCATTCGTTTCCGCAAATAAATGGAGAGTGTGATGATTACGGAGAGACAAGCAGTTTATCGATGACTTCTGTACTCTAAAAAACTTCAAAATAATAATTCATACATCTCTAATACGGCATTACAGGCAGCGTGTACCATGGTGACCCGACTGGTGCAAAAACATACATATAATAAATAAATATTTCAGACACCTAACACACAACGCCATCTAGTCGCAAGCTAAGCAGAGCTTGTGTTATGGGTACAAGACAACAATATATAAATGCATATATACTTTTTTTCTGTAAATACCTATTTATTATACATAGAAAACACCCAAACTCCGAAACAAATATTTGCAGATCATAAACATTGGTCCGACCCGGGAATCGAACCGGAGACCCAAGCACAGCAGTCACACAGCTTACCTAGTCACTACGCCACCTAGGCAGTCAGTAGACAAATTATATGCAGATACATGTAAATGATCAGGCTCATCACATAAACAACAACCCATAATGTCCCACTGCTGGGCTCGGGTCTCCTCTCAGGAGAGGGTTAAGGCCATACGTCCCCACGCTGGCCAAGTGCGGGTTGGGGACTGGCAAGAATACGTTATGGCTACGTAAATCTTGCCGTTGGATGTTTTTAAGCCACCCGAAGGCCTCCAACTAAGCTTCACGACACCGGGACCGACTGCTTAACGTGACCTCCGAATCACGGAGACACTCATGGTAACATGCCACCAGCGGTCACCCATCCAGGTACTGACCGCGCCATCGTTGCTTACCCTCGATGATTGTTTCTAATCACCGAGTGCAACTGGGCTATGAGCGTCACTGGGCTATGAGCGTCACTGGGCTATGAGCTCATCACATACTCAAAGGAAATCAAACTTATGACTTCTGGTCTAACAATCAGAGTCACTAACCACTAGGAAAATAGGCATCTTTTATAACTTACCTTCTAACACATTCATGACTTGATCCTGGAAGTTGTTGAACTCGAACGGCGTCAGGAAGCCTAAAGAGCCTAAGTGAAATGCCATTACTGGAGGTACCGATTGCTGAAACAAAATCAAGTTTGAAATATATGAAACAGTATCTTTATTTTAATCTAGCCTTTGCCAACAAAAACGTACACTTGATGCATAAAAAAGCACCTAGTTGACTTTTAAATGAAGATAGTGAAATTGTTTTATTTGAAAAAGCCAAATAATTTGCTCATTTTTTAACACATTTTTTCAAATTTTATTAAAGACTTAAAAATACATAAGACTGAAGGGCTGTAACACTGAAATTTAGGACTAGATTACGGGACTGAAGGACTGAACAATGAAAGAGCTGAAGGATTAGAGCACAGGATTTAAGAAAATGCCAGATAGGTGATACAAATAAACTCAACAGTGAGTAAATTTACATAGAGATGGTAACAAATATAAAGCTAAAAAAACATTGTCGAATTTTAAGAACTGGGGTTCTATAATCAAGTCATCTAAAATATCTTACCTGGAATAATGAGCTAGCATGTAACAAGGTGCCGTCTCCTCCCAGACATATAATGAAATCGATCTTGTCCGTCAGATCATCTTGCCCCGCTCTGAAAGTCATCAGGCGGTCTTTGACTGACGTAAAATCGCCATACTCTGCGAGCAATGTATCATCTAGCACCGCGGCTTCGACAAATACCACCATGCTCTTGTCCTGAAATCATATACAAGTACATACATAAGTCTTGAAATTGTATACAAATGCTTAGTTCATCGACTATGGCGTCGGCATTAACTAGTATTAAATATTAACCGACCATCTGTTAATGTGGAAGAAGTACTTCAAGGACTACCTTGAGGCTGTTTTCATTAAAAAGTTCAAACAGGTTTAATTAAATGAATATTCAAGAGGGAAATCATTCCAACACGACGTTTTGTAGGCCACGCCAAGAAAATGACGGGGGTCTCATTAATTTTGTATGAATTCAATCGATGAACCAAGGGCATCACTACTGACTGTACTATTACTTTCTATTATATTATTATGTATTATTATATTATGTATTATTACTTTCTACACCTTTATCGTCAAAAATATCTTTAACAACTGTCCCACAGTTATTGTAATATGAAAGTCCACTTGACAAACTAATTTCCTGAAGCAGAGTAGAAATTACCAATAAATATTGTCTCTGCTAACGGTCGACGGTAAGCCCTATTCATAAAGAATAGCATTCGTGGACTCCCAGCTCTGATTCGACCCTCAAAGGGTAATTTTCAATTTATATCGAGATAAGTGACCAGAGGTGTCGCCTGATGATAAGCGATTACCCCCGCCCATTGAACCCCACAACATAAGAGGCGTCACAAATGCCGGCCTTATTTAACTGGTTACCTTAATTCTATGAAACTTGAAACAAGAAATGTCTATAAGGAGTGTAAACTAAGGACTTCGTCCGGTACCCTAGTATTCAAGACCAACTTTTGCTTCGCAATCTACTATGTGTGGTATTAGCTAAAAAAACTGCAAATGATCGATTGCGCATTTCGACAATCTGTTGAGGTTGAACAAGTTTTGCGTGAGCTATAATTAGGATGGAGTTGAATCACCTTTCATTTTACATTATTTCGATGTACACAATACATATATCCTTTAAAGATAACAGGGAGGCGTATGGATTCTAAATTTAGTTTATTTTTGTACATCTATAAAAATAAATAAAATTGAAGGGTCTGTTTGTGCTAACAAATAAACAGCTTTTCACTAAAGACAGACAAAAATATTTATGGGGACTGTGTAATTTAAAAAAAAACGTGAATACATAATATTAATTGTGCTATTGAGCTTACGTCGAAAAAGTAGGTATTGACTTTATCAACCTACGTCACGCGTCGTTCGGGGCTTTAGTAGGTAGCTATTTTACCGCTGAGACCGCAGCCACTCAGGTTGCTGAACTTAAATTACAAATGGTGTATTTCTTAGTTCTGATTTTGAAGTTAACGTTTGGATTGTTAATTTTTTTTATATAAATTTTCGGAAAAATTAAACAACTATGTAAACCAACACATTTAAATAGCCCACGGTTTTGTTTAATGTCGTATTGTCATATCCACCTTGCATATGTACTTTCACACGCAGTTAGTGAAAAAATGATTATAATATAAAATTACCAACAGCCATTTCAGCTTTATTCATTTGGATAGATATAATGAAATAAATGTGGGATAAAATTTTATATCTAGGTGTAAATATATTTGCACTTCAGTTAATAGAAAACACAAAAGTCTCGAGGGATACATACATAAAACATTCACCTCTCTTTCGAATAAACTTCAATACTTTTACCCCCTTAATCATAAACATTGGTCCGACCCGGGAATCGAACCCGAGACCCAAGCACAGCAGTCACATACGCTAGCACTACGCCACCGAGGCAGTCTGCAGACAAATTATATGCAGATACAGAGTAAATGGTCAGGCTCATCACATACACAAAGGAAATCAAACTCATGACTTCTGGTCTAACAATCAGTCACTAACCGGAACCATTGCTTCATGGAACTGTTGCTTAACGTTAAAAAACGCTTATAAATAAGGGAGTTAGTGTAGATTCTAAATTGATGAACTGGTCAGTACGCTAACGAGGTAGGTACTCATAATTAAAAGTAATTACAAGTGCGTAACAAGGTTATAATTTTTACGAATATTTAGCACTTCATGTTTTCTTGAAAGTTTGAAACATCTGATCGGCTGAATGCATTTTGATGGAGTTTTACATCAAAGTTCCAGTAGGGTTGGTATAAGTACTGAGCATTTGGGTCCGGATGGCGTAAGAAAGCGGTTCCCGGATCTCTCCCGTGTCAGGCGCCGAGTGGCACACCGTGGTGGTTTAGTGGGTAGTCTGGCGAGTCAGTCAGGAGTCCCACACAAGTCCCCGCAGGGGGGGAGCGAAGTGCGTAAAGGCATTCACCACGTAAAAAAAAAAGTACTGAGCATTTAAGGAGTGTAGTTATATACACCATTTTTCTTTTAAGTTACAAATGAACATATGCGGTTGTTTATACTAAAACGATTGCACGGCATCGGTTGCAGTCCGTACCTTGAGTTTGCAAATCATACATGTGTTTTCTTAGTCTGAATTTTGAATCATGTTTAACAAGGTGAGAAGTGTCTCCTTAAATCACTAACTGGCTACACCACGTAGGATTGAAATTAAAGAAAGAATTGCTTCGTGTTATCAATCACTGATATGAGTATTTATTAAATTGTAACCTAATAAACCAGATATATAGAAATGGAGTGAATATGTGGAGATAATCGATATGATCACAATGAAACGATATTGTGCAGCTTAGAAGCAATGAACTATAAAATGGATCGTTCTGAGAATAATTTAAGTAAATATGTTATTACTTACGTGAACCAGCCAATGTACGAGTTGTACGAATGGTACCAGGATCGTTACATCGTGTACCTTCTTGATGACTAGCACGGTGAGGGGTGGTTTGTACCATGTCAGCCGTTGCGACGCAGGGTCTTGGATTTGCCTGAAATTTAAATGATGTAATTTTTAGTAAAGTTTTCGCATAGCCAAATATACCTAATTCATCACCTATTCCCAATATTTTCAGAATGGGTTCTTTGGGATTTCAATTTATGTGATTGAAAAGATAAATTTTGGTAAGAAGTTGAGGCAGATATAGATAAACAGGGCCTGTAAATAGTTGTAAAATATGTAGTAAGTTATTACTTATTGTTAATTCAAAGGAGAGCCACGCTTCGGCATGAATGGGCCGGCTCGACCGGAGTGATACCACGGCCTCACAGAAAACCGGTGTGAAACAGCGCTTTCGCTGTGTTTCATCGAGTGAGTGAGGATACCGGAGGCCCATACGCATAATCCAACGCCCCCTATCCCCCTCACCATCCCCCTTCCCCCCAGGCCGCCATAGTGTGGGTCACCATGCTGCATTGTTCTTTTTCGCATGGAGGATGGTGACCACCACTCTTGGATTCTGCTCATGCTTTCCATCAGGCAGGGCAGAGTCATTTTGGGAGCTTAAATATATA
>PKRV01000076.1:1984711-2004055 GCA_003709505.1 Hyphantria cunea
AAAAAAAAAAGATTCCACGATTGTTTCCATATACAGAACCAAGTAACTGTTTTTTCAAATTAATCACCGAATAGATTAATAATTTTATTGGAAGATTTTATAAGTATTTGGTGCGTAAAATTGTATATTAATTGTTAACCTAAAACTAACTTTTCTACCAAGAAGGTCCCCCTAATTTCCTGAAGACTCATGAAGTTATTTCTTAAAAAGGGCCAAAGGAATGACAACGCCGGAGAGGCTCGCGCCTTTTTTGTTGGACTAATGATTATGAGCGTGAATAGTGATAGTGTGAGTTGGTCTTCAGAAGGTTTAGCCAGGTTTCAGTTGGTTATTTTACTTTACTGTTTAAATCTTCCTTGTTTTTTTTTATAAAGAATCAACAGTGTCGTTAACGACAATGACGAAATTTGCTCCTTGGCTACTGAGCTGTTTCTATCTATGAATACATCATAAATTTCTCGTCCTTTCTGAGCACTTAATCTGAGGTTGCTGGATAGATATAAATGACTTTAACTTAAAAGAGTATACAGTTTGCGAGGCATTTTAAGAGGCACAGCTAATATATTATCATCGAAGTTTACGTAAAACACACAAAACAGTTAAAAAAGGTAATAAAACAAGGTTACGGAATAATGAAAAACTATTAACAACTAGAATGTATGTAGACAAGATGTGTGTGTGTGTGAGTGTGTGTGTGTGTGTGTGTGTGTGTGTGTGTGTGTGTGTGTGTGTGTTTGTAAATTGTAAGTTTTAAACTAACTGAATGATGAGGGGAATTAAATAGTTATTGTGAAGATGCTGAAACAGTCATTATAGATCATAAGTAGTATGTTTGTCGATTCAACAGTGCATGTAGTGTACTGAGTACATCTTCAGTAGCGGGAGCAGAGGAATTGAGGATCAGGTTAACCCGCGACTCGGCTTCGAACGACCTATAGCTAATGTACTACTCAAACAAGTTCACTGACTAATTAATTGACTAAAGTAAGCTTTTGCATATTTGAGAACATTTCATCAACAACCCATGATGTCCCACTGCTGGGCTCGGATCTCCTCTCAGGAGAGGGTTTAAGGCCATATGCCATTTGAGAAGATTGTCTCTTATAGTTTCTGGGCAATGAGAAATTTCTGAACAAGCTATTTATTTATCCCTGTAACAGACGTTTGTCAATGTCAAGCGGTGGTCCGGGAGATGATTCGTGGAGCTCACGACCCTTAGCAATGAGGAACACGTCGCAAGGAGGAAATTTTATTTTCTTTTAAATTGTATTTGAATTAAAATTAATTCAGTGTTAGATAACCTGTTTATCGAGGAAGGGTATGGGCTATATATCAGGCTAAGTCCAACAGCAGCGGAGCACTAATGAAGAATGTTAAAAGAATGGGGGAAAATTATATTATTTAAAAGCGTTGCGTCGCTTCCGCAAGACTAAAAGCTACTAATTTTTTTAAATATTTTTGAGTAATTAATTTGTAGTGAATTAATTATAAAGTGCCTGTGTTTTTATAAAAAATAGATGTCAAGTTGAGATATTAACAGCAATTAAATTTTATTTACTTAAATGTATGCAAATTACATCAGAGCTATGTACGAAAACGTCATTAACTGAATATATGTATTTAAATACCTTTGAAAAAAAAAACTTGTGTCGTGTGCGATTTTATTTCATGGCCAGTGCTAGTGCACGCATTATTAAAGCGTATTCCTATGTCCTGTTAACGCCAACCTGTTACTATTTACAATTAATATACAATCATGAACGTACAAAATATACAACTAATACGTATAATACTCACATAACCATTGCTGAGTTTTTCATTATCCTGCCACATGGTCCAAACTGCTGTATAGGCGAGGGCGCGTTCAGAGACCTCGTCCGTCTGAAACAACACAAACATACTATTAACACACAATGTACCACGTTACGCACACATTTGAATACATTTTACATAATTTGCTGCCGTGTAATGTCAACACGAAGACTCTAGATGTATTCGAAATTTAAATACGTCATGAATTAAACTGTTCACTCTTTTTTTCGATGTCTACCACGCATTTTGTTTACACTAGATATTAAAAAAATGATCGGTAGCGATTGGCATAGAGGGAATACGACGATATATACGGTCGAATTGAGAGACCTCCTCCTATTTCGAAGTCGGTTAATTAAATGAATAGTGGTCGAATTTCGATTACTCGGTGACAACTAGTAACCATATATCCACACGTTACACTTCGTTTTAAATATATTAATTAATATTTGGAATTGGCTAGAACTTTAAACCATGAAAGTATAAGTTAAAAAATAATAATAATAAGTAGTTTAAAAAAACGGCGAGCCGTATTGTTCTCTAAGCAATTCATCTTACAGAAATCGTGTTTTTAATTCTATGATACAAGCTAATACAAAAAAAAACACTCAATAATAAATACGCGTCAAGTTAACGTAATGAGATGTAAATTAAAGCCTCGCCAAATATGCTTAACGAGTATTTAGACATATTTGATGACGCGAAATTATTATGATGATGTAAAAATTTCCATAGAGAATATGTGCCAAAATTGAATTTAAAAAGTATACTTGTCCTTCATTCCAATGATGTCTGAGGGCCTAGTGTGAATTAAGCAATCGCCAGCTGCAACTTTCATTCGAAATAAACAAATTTGCGTAAAACTACGTAATACGCAAATGTATCGTAACGACATTTTAGTCATACCATTATAATTATACCATATCTATGGTAAATATATTATTTTAAATTAGAAATTCTAAATTTCTAAATTTAGGAGTTAATTTTAAATGTTAAATCCAAGAGTTCTTCCTTTTTTTATTAATTATTTAAATACATATTTTAGAACAGAAGTTTAATCGCTTGGTCCGCTGATGGCGATAGACCGTAATTTGCTTTTTTATATTTTATTTATTTACAACATTTACAGTGTCTTTACAGGACCATTATCCCAAAACGACACTAAGTAAAAATGGTTATAATTATTTTACAATAAAATATCATTTGCTTAAATATACATTTGGGCAATTTCTTTGAAGCTCCGTAGGTTACAACTGTAGACATCCACATGTTCCGATATAATATTAATAAGTTTTATGGTGGGTAATATAGGGGTATACAACATCAAACTTGTTTGAGCAGCGGCAACGCTGAGCGTAGGGGGCTGACGGCGCGCACCCACGCAGCCGTCAGGGGTGTATAGCCTAGCAGAAGCAGGCTCGGGTGGAGGCGCGGACGCTGCGGAGCGTGCGCGCCAATGGAAATAGTAACGGGAACATCGAGGTTCCCACACAGTAGGGGGTCATCTACAAACAGTAGGTGGCCCGAGGCACGACGGGGTTCCAGGATTTTCCTATCTAGGGTGCACCTGGTTCCCCGGCTAATAGTACCCCAGACGGCGTGCGGTTTTAGTCGGTTCGAGTCCGACATGCCACGGGAGGTGGTAGCCGGGGGATTTCCGCACGGGAAAAAAAGCGCTTCATTACACATATACATAAGATACAGTTTAAATACCAGTAAGTTTCAATTGTCGATATTTTCTTGAATTTCTTTAGTAGACGTTGTCACGTTCCAGTCTCATGATTAGGTTTCCGATCACTAATTATATTAATTATGTATTACAGCCTACTCCGGCGTTGGCATATTTAATGAATTTTTCGAGACTGATAAAATTACCAAAGAAATTCATGTCTTCTTTTTACCTCACTACTTTGGCCCTATATGTATTTCCTGGATCTTTTTATGATCTTTACACCACAATTCCTTGAGTGCGTTTTCTAACACTTTCAATAAACCATTTTTTTTTCTTTGAAATTATTTTTTAATTGGTATAACACAACGATAGATTGATATATCATGACCAAAATTGCTATTTTAAACTACCTATTATGTTCATGAGATTCTAGTTTGATCTACTATGTTAATTATAAAACAAGTTAAAACAGTTCAACGACCGTAATTAAAGTTTATTCAATCTTTTTTTGCGTATACTTACTTTTTGAATATTTGTATTTCTTTAGTATCAAATATAACGGTGTGAACAAGGAAAGTTTAGTTTGATGACGTGCAAACTATTTTTATACTTTACCATAAAGCATGAGTCGTTTTTAACAAATTATTTTTGTAATTTATATTTTTGTGTCAGACTAGCTCTTCAGTTATAGAATTGTACGGAATAATTGTTTATTTTACTAAAAGTATATACGTATTTCCAAAATAAATAAAATAAAATTTTGAGGTTATTTTCAATAATTATATCGAGTTTTTAAGCATTTCCTCAAAACGTATAAAAAAAATTTATTCATTCAGGTTCAAATACTTTCAATAGTAGTAATTCCTGTCAATCCGTGATTAATTTAAGTTAATGACAATTGCTTTTCACGCCGACCCTGCGTCTTTAGTTTTCGATATTTCGCGAAAAAATGTTTTTTTTGTTAGTGGCCATGAAGATCTTCATGCCCTTCATCACTTGGAGAGTAGAGACAGAGAGTAGAAAAGAGATCTGTCGGACCGTTACCGGCTAAAAACCACCCCGGTGGTAGTTAAAATCAACTACAAAAGAACCAGGCAATAAAAGTAATGGCTAATCTTTTTATGGAAATCACATCAATTGTTTTACTTGTATCTTAAATAGTCAATTTCTGTTTTTAAATACGTAGTTACATAAAATGTACTATGTCAAGAATGCAATCATATATTTTAGTTTTACACTACGCAGTAGAAGTGTTCTATGAATTTACCAAGTAAAAAGCCTCTAAATCTATATTTATAAACGTATTAAGGTGGTTTGAGTACATTTCAAAAACTCAAGAAGTTCACTGATACTACTCAAATTTTGAACCGATATATAACACGCATTTACATTATCTTGGACAGCGATGCTTGACAGGGTACAGCTAGTTGAATAATAAGAAGTCCTTATTTTATTTTATGTATATATAAACATAAATCTTTTATACCTTAAAACGAGCAATTATTGTATATACATATATGCATATTATAAAATAATTTGTCACATCACATTGTGTACTCGACTTTTATAAGACTATAATATTATATTATAAATATAAGAAATAAGAATGGAACTTTAAATTCCTTCTCTCTTTCCTAAATTCTTCGCGTACAGAGTTCTTCTAGTGACAAAAATATTGTCGAGATTTGAATTTTATTTTATTGTCTGCCTCTGCCTGATGGAAACATAAGCTGAGTGTAAGAGTGATGGTCACCATACTCATTGCTTGTGCAGACAATGCAACTATACAGCATGGTGACCCACACAATGGCGGGCCTAGTTATGTTTCTGTATCATTGGGCCTCCGGTCTAGAACTCATAAATGAACCACGACATTAGAGATTTTTTGGATACTTGTAAAAGTGCAGAATTTTACGAGAAAGATAGTATTCCCAATGCTTAATAACAAACTTTAACAGACTTTTTGAGAAAACACTTTGCTGTTTTATTTTACATTATCATGTAAATATTAAAATGTTTACATTTTTTTCACGCGCAAACTTACAATAAACCACAAAGGCAACAGAGCTACATATTAACCGCCTCTTATCAGAGGTGAATAGAATAATAAACTATTGAATGTATAATTTATACTCTCAATTGTCAGCACTTGATGGAACTTGTTGCAATACATTCTAGAATCAAATGTCACCAAGACAATCAAGAAACACTTGTCCTTATACCACTATTTTAATTAAATTTACACTTGACCAGCTTCGTCTTATGCCATTTTCAAAAGCTTAGTGATAAAAAATAAAACAGCAAATGTTCTGCTTTTCTGGTTGGGAAAGACCTTCCTGTTTGGCCAATGTATTTTTATTGCACATTGTTATACTGTTAGAAAAGCATTCGTTCGATCCTGGGGCTCCTACATTAGCCAATGATACACGACAATTTAGGCGTAAACGATTGTAGAAAAGAAAACGCTTACAACTTGGCTAGGGGGGTTAAATCGAACTTTAAAGTTCTTCACGTATGTGAGAAGGGCAGAAAGTTAACCGCAGGCTTTGAAAATTAATAGCTGTTCAATAGGGAATCGTGACATGGTTTGAAATCAACAAATGGATATCAATAATTCACCACTATTAAAATATTTCAAGTAATGTCATCTACTCCATTTGTTATTTGAGTTTGAATAACTTGGATAGGTATAGTTTATAATTTAATGACTTTTATTAATTTTGACATGCAATTTTATAGACATATAATATAACACAAATTTGGTCATAAAATATTAAGACGAAATAGTATAATAATTTTATTACTAAATTTTAGTGCCATTAATAAAAATATCGAAATTAGTTATTAAAATATTATTTTAGAATTAGATTTTTTATAATTTCATATCTTAACTTTAAATTTGTATAATTTTATAAGTTTCCAATTTGGCAAACAGCAGTGGTAGATGCAAAATACAATTTTTCTAATTCCGGGAGGAATAAGGTACACTGATACACTGTTATTTCCATATATCCACATTTAGGTTTTAGATGTAAATATTTTATAATATAAAGGCGAAACCGGCCTGATGTAAATTTAATTAAAATAGTGGAAATGTTTGAGTGAGATTCATTCTAGAATGTATTAAATGTATGTGCAGCTAAGGTTCATAAATAAATATAAATGTCAAATACCTGAATTTATATTTTACGAAGCTTCCATAGAGTGTTCGTACGTTTGTCACGAGTGAATAAAAATATCAAACTAAATACAACCATCAAATAACGTCACTCGCACAGACATAGTACATACGTAATACATATCCGTATGATAAAGTGATACAAAATATTCAAATACAGAGTGATCACTTTTTGTGACATCACTAAATTAATTTCATAACGTTATTACTTTTATATTACCCTGAGATTGAACTATTTATATATCAAGGTCAGTTACAGCCCTTTGTCAGATTATTAATCACAGCGAGCAAGTAGTTTAAAGTTTGGTATGGTTGGCTTGGTAGGTAATGGACAATGAACATAATATTAAAAAGATCTTCAACAAAAGCAACTTTAGCTTCTCTTCTTCAAAAATGAACGTACCAAAACTCAAACACAACACAACAAAAATATACGAATAAGTAAAAACTCTCGAATAATGGTTCTTGATATATTTTGAAACATGATGGAAAAGCATTATCCTTGAAACGTACTAAGGTTTTGAAGGTCTAATGTAGTTGCTCTGCCTACAAAAATTTAGGAAAAATAAAAGTCGACGCCAACCCACTTTGGGAATAAGACTGGAAGAAAGAAATGACGTCATCATTATGCTTGTAAGCTGTAAGTTTTCATTAGGATTTAATTCCAGTTTTAACTTATACTGAAATGAAACAACACGCTGTATAAATTTTAAATGGACATATATTAAACACAAGAAGTTCAGTCGTAACCTTCTTGACATTGTTAATGAGTAAAACCTGACAGTCAGCACGAATATTAAAGGAACACGAATATTAAAGGAAAGCACGAATATTAAAGGAACACGAATATTAAAGGAAAGCACGAATATTAAAGGAACACGAATATTAAAGGAAAGCACGAATATTAAAGATTGTTCCTTTAATATTCGTTAAAGGTAAAGGTTCGGTAAACGATGTTTCGTAAAAAAATTAACAAAAGTAAACCACTTTAAAAATTTGTGTGTCGTATTTAATTATGTGTTTATCTCGGGACGGCTATTAATAATAATAAAAATATTTGATTAATATTTAAAAAAATATATCTTTCGCCGCGTGTTAGAAATAATGTATTAACATCAATAGTACAGATACAATACATGTTATATACAAAAACATTTCTAGTCTATATTTAAATTTGTGTAAAAATTTCTTACTATGTATAAAAAGGAAAATCCAAAACGATTTATTACCGTTTAGATTTGTGTTCTTCATTTTTATTCTAGTATAAATCACCGTGGGAGAGCTATGCTTCGGCATGAATTGGCCGGCTCGACCGGAGTGATATTACGGCCTTACAGAAAACCGGTGTGAAACAGCGCTTGCTCTGTGTTTCACGGGGTGAGTGAGGATACCGGGCGCCCATACCCCAACCCCTCCCACCATCCCCCAAAGGTCGGCAACGCACTTGTGATGCCTCTGGTTTTGCAGGTATCTATGGGCGGCGGTGTTCGCTTACCATCAGGCGATAAGTCTGCTCGTTTGCCCCTATTCCATAAAAAAAATATAAATAAATAATATGGTTAAACAAAACTAAAAAGAACAATCAAATATGCAAGTGCAGTTTTTTTGTTTACTACAATAGTCATATCAATCAAGGATTTATGTTTAAAAAGAATTGTTGTTTTATAATGTTATTAAGGTACCCATTTTAGTGGATGGATATTTAAGAACCTTTTGTGATATTTATTACATTGTAACAAGGTATAAATTACGATGTACACCGACTTTATGTATATAATATATTCACATTTACATATCACACATGCTGTATAACTGTGTGTTATTGTGACTATTTTGTAAATGTATCTTCCGTATCTATTTAATTGTAAAATGTTCAAATTGATACTGTTTAATTTCAGTGTGATGAAAGGGAAGACATCCCCGTAATATCGGGAAAGCTATATGTTTATTTCTGAGTTTAGTGGTATAATCCGAGGATAAGAAAGGCGGATGTAAGTTTATTTCTAACGCTTTAACGTTTAAATCAATAACGGCCTTTTTTAAAAACCCATCTCTAGTTTTAATTAACTTAAAAAAAAGCATTTGTTCTTTTATTCACAACAAAAAAATTGTAGGAAGAAATAAAAAAATATTCTGTTTATTAATCAATCATATTAAAAATATTACTGCTTCGTTGGTCTAGCGCTTGGCGTATGCGTCTGCTGATCATGAGGACTCGGGTTCGATTTTCGAGTCAGACCAAATGTTTGTGTGATTTGCAAATATTATATTCGTTTCGGAGTTTGGGTGTTTTCTATGTATAATATGTATGTATTTATATTACTTGTCTAGTACCCGTGGTACAAGCTTTGTTTAGTTTGGGGCTAGATGGCGTTGTGTGTGATAAATGTCCGCGAATATTAGAAATATATAGATATATACTATCTGCAGACTTAACTAAAGGTCATTGAAAGAGGCCGTAAACCGTGTTTATAAATTAATTAACCAATGAAAAGTTGTGTTTTCCAAGCCGCAGGCGAAAGTGAAAAATAATATATATAAATACAAATTTGTTGCTTAGTTAGTAACGCACTATACTTACTTACTTACTTATACCGTGGGAGAGCCACGCTTCGGCATGAATTGGCCGGCTCGACCGGAGTGATACCACGGCCTCACAGAAAACCGGTGTGAAGCAGCGCTTACGCTGTTTCATCGAGTGAGTGAGGATACCGGAGGCCCATACCCCAATCCAACGCCCCCTATCCCCCTCACCATCCCCTTTCCCCCCAGGCCCCCATAGTGTGGGTCACCATGCTGCATTGTTCTTTTTCGCATTGAGGAAGGTGACCACCACTCTTGGATTCTGCTCATGCTTTCCATCAGGCAGGGCAGAGTCATTTTGGCAGCTTAAATATAAAAAAAAAACAAAAATCTTAGTTAACTCTGTCCCATTTCTTTGTTATCAATTATGATATTAAAGAAACGAGGAGTCGATAAAGTTATTGTATCTATACCTTCTTATCTAGTAACTATTCAAGTCTGCGAATTTGTTTGAAAATGCACGTAAACCGTTTGGTGAAGGATTAAGAGTACAAAGTACCACCAACTTCATCCCTTCTTCTTCAACCTATTTATCCCGCAGGTTTCGTTAGTCGGCACTAAGGAATCAAACAACCCGAAGAATCAGCACAGACAAGTAGACTTCACACAAATTCTTTACGAATACGTCTGGCCTTGTATAGTATATCAAAACCTTACTTAGGAACTTCTTTCTAAGGTATACTGCTAAACATAGGTCTCTACTAACCCACCTTTTACTATTAACCTAAACCATTAACTATCAACCTAAATTTACCAGTTATCATAATAACCGTTAGTTTTTTGTAGTACGTTAGTTTTTGGCGCATTTTAATTAAATGAAAATCAGATGGCAACAACTTGCATACTCTTTACCTTTCATGTAATTGATTGTATTTGATTATCTGACTTTTAAAAAGAGTGGCCATGAGTTTCTTCGCCAGTGTACTTCTTATAAGGCTCTATACATTTTGGGAACTGGAAGTTATGGATCGACACAAGCAGACAGTGGATTTGGATGTTTTTACCTAATTTACCTTCAGTACATCTGTGGCGTCTGTTTGTGTCGATCTATGATTATTATCTGTAGCTTCAATTTGACGTTCATAAATGTCACTTAGTGTCAATTTCTTTATTCGAGTTTTAAACCTGTACATAGCCATGTACAGGTTAGCATGATAACTAGTAAAGTAAAACAAAACACATAAAGGCCATTTTATGTTTCTTTTAAAGGAGTTACGTATTAAACTTATTGTATTTATCTAACACAAAGTATGGTGAATGATAGGAACTAACAATATATACGACAATCATATCGAAGTGATAACGAGGTTACAATCAAAATAACAGTTGTACGATAACGAATGCATGGACAGTGTTTATTGTTTTTATAAATGTAACTTTACGTTTATTACATTTTTGTTAAAGCTATCAAACAGTATTGCATGAATTTAAAATTAGCAAAAATGTTTCGAAGCATACTGAATTTTTACTTATTTAAACTGTTTATTCATCATATTATTATCGTGTTGAAACAAATGTGTATTCGTTTTATTTCCTCCTTAGCACAGTTATATTAGTGGGCAAGGTTCTCTAGGCACGAAATAAGATTGTTACATTATATTTAAGTAAGTAAGCAAATATATCATGCAAACTGGTTATATTTTATTTATTTTATTTTCACACTTATAGAAATTGTTTGTTTATTTAGAAAACGGTGTCTGAAACGGAATCCATTTAGGAAAAATAGTAAATTCTAGTGTATTAAGATATACATTACTGCTAATAGAAGTATATTCAAATATAACGTTCCTGTTTTTTTATATAATACATACACAGACGTCGTCGTAACAACCGCATTTATACATAATTAGTAACAACACTTACAAATCTTGCAAGTAATGTTATTATTATGGACTACGTCAACAATAGACACAAAAAATAAAAAAATACATGAATCTCATAAACCTACCTCCGATCAAAATATGCCTCCTTCGCTTTGAAGAGTTCGGCTGTACCGGATTCGTGAGAGAACTGACGCCGCAGCATTATAAAGGAAAATTCACAAACAACACTGGTTTTATTGCATTGTCATCATATTTATAATCGTATTATATGTATACGGTAGTAGCAAAGAGGTCCAATACATTGTGTTAACTCATGTTTAAGTGCGCACGCGAGCGCGAGGAGTGCGCGTGCTCGCGTTGACTGTCGCGGACGTTAGCAGGAGTCTTCATCGACCCAAGTGACAGTTCTGACCTTGGCGTATTCGAATGATTATCGTGAGTGGCTACACTAGCCATTCTCGATTTGATCTTATCATTGTGAAGCGTCTATTTGTTGTTATTAAATACTTTTTGCCACAACTGACCTTAGATGTGACTCGAAATAAGAAGAGTATTCGCATGAAAGAATAATTCAAAAGTCCATTAATCTTATCCGTATAATCATAGATAAGCTCACATTGCAAATTCTTTTGTTAGAAGAATTAAGCTACGAAGTACGAGTTAAGATTTAATTTACGAAGGACGTACGAAGTAAGAAAGTTTTTTATTTATTTATTTAAAATCTTTATGCATTACATTTGTACATCGGCGGACTTAATGCCCAGGGCATTCTCTTCCAGTCAACCTTTGGGTGGTGAAGATATTTTGTAAGGTAGGTGGACAGAGGTTACATAAATATATATGCTATCTAGAACATAATATACATAACTATATAAATATTTTATGTTATATGTACTTGAAAAATAATAACTATTAAGTGCGTGTGATGCTGGGAAAGTTTGGAAAGATTAACCTTTAATCTTTCCCAACTAGCCCATTTTAGAGGGTTGAAATAGTTCTTTATTCTTGTCCTCAAATATTATATTAGTCCTGTAAATTATGTTATGCTCGTTGAAATTTTAGTTTTAGAAAATAAGTGCCTAAACGCACCCTGATACAACATTTTTGCAACACTTTGTTGCCCCGTAATTTATTGAGATAATTAGCAGTAAAATAAATTGGTTATAACTTAAATTCACAAGCCATCTTGAACTTAATCAATAAAAAATTAATCAAATGAAGTAATATTATTCCCATTTTCCTTTTCTACTTTACAGCAATTTTGGCTCACATTGGAGTGGAGCAGCATGAAGAGTTGGAGGTTTGTGGTGCTTTTCTTTAGTTGCCGTATAGAATAGCATAATCTTAGATCAAATGTAAACAATATTTTTTTACTTACAGAATTTTATTAGTGCGATTTGCGCTAGCATAATTTGAGATACAGACACCGTCTACTACCACGCATTGCCAGTTTATTGACAAACATCATGAGAAAGAAGATGGAACCCATATATAATAGTATGTAATAATTTAAAGTAGATTGTATCATCCAAGATGACGAACTGATTACAAAATTTATATTCTGCAAGACTTCAACGAATCGTAGACGCTTCATATAATTTTCTGTGTTTAGCATATTGTTTGTGGTCAACGGGCATGAATCAGCGATTTTAATCTGTGTCGAGACATTCGACATTGACCAACATACCTCTGGTAAAGTCAGCATCCAAAGTGATCAAAAAGTGTGGTAGAAGCGAAATCGAAAAAATTTAAACAGTCACTGGTATTTGAGTATTTTTCATTATTTCTAAAGGCTTTAAGCTAGTACTTGTCTTAATAAGGCAGTTAATGCTCCTTTTTCATACCACTACATTGTCAAAAACATGATCACTTGCTTTTTGTCAAAAACATGAGTCTCTAATTAGTTAGATATATGTTTGCAAGAACAACTGTAACGCAATTTACTATACTTAAACATTAATACGTGTGGCTAAACTGAAATGGCAATGGGCAGGTCACGTAGCCCGTAAGTCTGGTTCGTGGTGCAAAGACCTCTTAGAATGGAAACCGTGGGGTTTTAAAAGACCAGTTGGCAGACCGCAGATGAGATGGAAAGATGACATCAGGAAGGCCAAAATTGGATACAGCCCAAAATAGAAAGAAGTGGAAGGGGTTGAAGGAGGCCTACACCAAATTGGTTGAAGAAGGCTTGAGATGATGAGATGATAACGTTAATACTAACTACTTTACCACAACTACACAAAACGCTATTATTGCTATTTATTGGCGGTTCACCATAAATTAGGGTTGGTATCAGATGATGATGATGATAGTCTCTGAATTCTGTTAGGATTTGGTAGAATTAATTCGTTTGAGACTTACACAAAATTAGTTAAGTCTGCACTCTATTTGATATTTAATACAAGGTTTATTGTTTCAGTGAACTGTAAAATAGAATATGTCAAGTGAATTTAGTTGCTGGCTGTACAATGTAACGACATTGAGACGATACGGGATGTCCAAAAAGTGGTCTTAATGACTACTTTTACTGGCAAAAACGTTTAAGTATGCCAATTTGAGAGTTATTTCGTATTCCATGATAATAATTTAGGTTCCCAAAAATTCTTTGGAGCCCTTTACCAAAAAAACTACTTCGGGATCGTCTGTAAGTATACTACAGTGCGACTGAACTTCGATTCAACTAGAAACTTCTAAAAACTAATGTTTTAATACACCTTATCATATATAAAAATTCAATGTACAATGTGTATTCATAAATTCGTGACTCAACGGTTAATGTTGGGAAGTTATTTATATGTATATATATGCTAATCGGCTCGAGAATTTCTATATCGCGATACAGGATTAGTAGATTAGTCGCGAGACAGTCACTCCGTAGTAAGATGTGGGTAAGGTACGATCTCCGTCCTCCATAAGCGCACATGTGGGGATGACAGGTGAGGCCGCCTATCACCCTAGCAGAAGCAGGCTGGGGTGGCGGTGCAAGCGCAGTAAAAGGCGCGCGCCCTTTTCTCTGAGCAGGAAAGGAACATCGGGTTTCTGCACAGGAGGGGGCCAACTACAAATCGTAGGCGGCCCGAGGTACTGGTTCCCTGGCTTCTAGTACCCGATATAGCGTGCGATTTAGTCAGTTCGAGTTCGACATCGCGACAAGTCGGTAGTATCTGTAGTCGGTAGTATCTGTAGTCGGTAACTGCATTATGTTTTGTTGCGATGTATATGGATGTCGTAACACTGACTATTAGTGTAGTACCTATCATTTAAGTTCTACTAGAAACATTTTAGCCAAGCCCAAATCAGTTTAGTTTTCACGAGGCGTAATTAGTTATAAAAATCCGAACACGTCTTACTAATTTTTGCATAATTTGCATATTAAGGAATCGTTAATATTCCTAGTAAAAACTATTAGTCATGAGAGGTCATGTTGTATGAATTAGATGTGTAATAACTATTACTGCGTAAAGAAGCCTGGAATGTTAGCTGAGGGTGCTATCTTCGTTACATAAAGAAATAAGAAGCAAACGAATGTTATGATTATTAACTTCCGCTATATATGTTCACTTGGAACTTGAGACACGAGAGTTGCCGCCATTCAATGCCCTCCAGGAATAAGTAGCTTTATTCAGAAGAAAAAAAAGGTGGTAGAGCCACGTTGATATCAGCCCAAACGGGCCGGCTCGATCTGGGCGGTACTGCCCTCGCACAGAAGATCAACGTAAAATGACAGCATTCGTGCTGCCGTGTTTAGTTGGTGAGGCCAAGGCCCACTAGGCGGCCATGATGTGGGTCACCATGATGCACTGTTGCATTGTCTACATTCGCAACGAGTAGGGTGAGCACCACCTTTGGATTCTGCTTATGCTTTCCATCAGGCAGAGTAGTCTCTTTGGTAGGCCTATTCTAGAAGAGAAACCCTTTCCGGGTATGGTCTCTGGTAAACACATACCTCGATAAAAAGCAACGAGACATTTACTGGTTAAAGAAATAAGTAAATTGCTTAGGAGCAGCTGTCTTACTGTGTCTGATCTTGGCGACAAATAATATTGAGATTGACGCGGGGAGATTGTTCCACTAAAGTTAATTCGTACTTCCATACTAAGATTACAAATTAGAAAGTAGCAATGTTTGTCTGTCATGATATAAAGCCATTTTAACTAATAAATCTCGAACATTTTCGTTGTTTTATTTCATTTAAAATTTTTAAAATAAAGTCAGAAACGGCCGCGGCTATACGGGGGTAAGTGGATTAACGTTTGACCGAGTAATCCGTGGTATGTGGGGTATAGAAATTATTTCCCCGAGCAATAACATCAAGGCTGTTATGTGCGGGTTACGAGCTGAGTTAGATGTCAACACGACAACATTGACCTACATAGGAACATCGCTCGTTACGCGCCGGTTTCATCATCGGTCAACCGTTGTACGGTCAAGACGTTAGGGTTGATGTTTCGTTGTCACAGTTTCTTCATTTGCCTTTTATGGTCATATATTATTCAATGAAAATTGATAACTTTTTCAAGTCAAAATGAGCCTTATACGTACATTGCCTACAATTCTTATATCTAAAATCTAAATGAAATATGGTGTGATTAGCTTTTATAGAGTACTGGCTGAGCCCCGCGGTGTTACCCGCAGTACGACATCAACCGCAGGCAATGTCGCTTAAGAGAAGAGATTATTCTTATATATCAGCTACCTATTCGGAAAAGTCCCGTCAAAATCGGTCCAGCCGTTCCAGAGATTAGCCGGAACAAACAGACAGACAGACAAATAAATAAGATTTTTTTTTTTTTATATAAGTATCGTATATTTTGCATTCAGTGGAAAGCTGTTAATTTAAAGCTATGAAATTTTGTTTTATTTATTTATCTAGACAGCAGCGAACAATATGAGTAAATCATAAAAATAAAATAATAATTTTTCTTCTTTCAAAAGTTATGACCTTTAAGCAGTAATTTGTGAACTTGATTCAAGTAATTGAATTGGTTGTACTCAAGAGCTATATTCAATTTAGAAAAAAGGTGTTTGAAAGACAGCCATGTCGTCTCAACTGATAATTTATTTTCTGGAGGAGTAAGAGAAAGCAACGTTCTTATTTTACAAGAGCTAAATATTGACAGCAAAATATTCATTTTAGCTCTTCTTCTATTTTGTCATATTTTACAGCAAGGAAATTGTCAAGAAATTCGCAATTTGTTAGAGTTCTGGAGTTTGAACTAAGTTGAGGCCTGTCCTAAAAAACTTCTCAATTGATTTTACTTCATTGTACGTTTTGGACGTACTTATGCATTTAAAAAATGACTTTTTCTAATAATACACTGTTCAGAGAACTAGACTTTCGTTTTCAAACAATTGTATTTAAAACTTCATAATACGACTCTGGGTTTTAGTAACACTTACCAGTAGTGTATTAAAGTTACTCTTGTACTTAGAAAATAAATTGTGTTTTACATAATACTAGCCGCAGTCTACAAGCGTTACTCGAAAAATCAATTAGTAAAGTCTAAATATGGTTTATGAGGAAAATCTCGTTAAATTGAAACATAAAAATTTACCTGCATATCGATTAAAAAGTTGTTAGCTGATAAGCATAAACAACAGTAGACACATAGTGAATCTTGACCCACACGTCGCTTACCATGATAAACGTTGCCTATGATCTTTAAAAAAGGTTTGTTATTTAGAATGTTTTCTATCTCAAAAATTGCACAAAACTACGAAAAACAGATTTAGTATAAACTAGATATCGTTGAAACGACTTAATGTCTTGTAATAGACTTCACATCAATGGATTTTAATAGACCTTTTGTTCGGAATAAGGTTTAAATCATAAAAATTTCTTTGTACAAGTTGGTTAAGAATTAGAACATATTAAAGAGAAGATTCCTGTATAAAATCGAGCTGTGCTTCATATTAATTCAACTTTCATCTATAGCTTTAATTGTATAACACCTTATGAGTTTATTAGTAAGAAGTTTTCTGTATGTAAGATGGTCAATTAATAATAAGTTCTTACTTATTTTCGGTAGTTTAGAGGTTCATTACTGACAGAGTTTGTCTTAAAAATGTACAAATGCAACCTTACAATTATAACATCAGAGCCTAAAAGTTCACAGGTGGGTTATTATATTCTCAACTCTTCTATTTTCTTCTGATTTTTATTTCAACGCCATTTAGTCCCAAACTTAGCAGGACTAGTATTACGGGTACTAAACAACTGATAAACCCACATACTTATACATATGTTTTTGTACATACATACTTATTTTTGTAGAAACGAGGTTATCCAACAAAACCAGGGTCCTCGATATAACCCACAGGATTAGCAAGCTGAAGTAGCAGAGGGCTGGACATATTTTCTGTAGAACCGATAACCGTTGAGGTAAACAAGTTCTTGAGTGGAGACCGCGTCTCGGTAAACGTAGTGTAGGACGTCCAAAGGCCAGGTGGAGTGATGATTTACGCAAGACGGCTGACAGGAGCTGGATGCCAGAAGCCGAGGATCGAACTAAGTGGCGTGCAATTGGAGAGGCCTATGTCCAGCAGTGGACTGCGAAAGGATGATGATGATGATGGTGACGTATAATATGTGGAGGAACGGGATTGTATGTTACTCCAAAACAAACACACCTAGGAACTAAGTAGAATAAAACATAGTTGTATATTATTTAACGTTGTCTACTTGCCAACTTTGTGTGTATTCACCTAGTATGCAATATCTACTGCTTGATAGATTACATTCATAACGGAAGTATTTAATGATACTACCTCGGTGTATCTACTGACTACCTCGGTGCCGCAGCATGTAATGAATGCAACTACTGTGCTTGAGGTCTAGGGTACAAATGTTTGTAGGATCCACAATGTTTGTTTGGGAGTTTGGGTGATTTCTATGTATAATATGTAGGTGCCCATAGTACAAGCTCTGCTTAGTTTGGGACTAGATGGCGTAGTGTATCAGATTTCCCAAATATTATTATACTTTAGTAATAACATACTGATTGGAAATTGATCAACCACGATGACATTCTTATCTCTGGGGGTCAGTTCTGATAAATCAGTCAGTACACCCGAACCCGAACCGACCAGGAGGTCGTAAACTTGTAGTGATAAGAAATACAGCAAAGTTGTATAAATTACTTTGAAATTGTGAAGATCATTATAATTACCTAATTATTTTCGCGGGAATTAACGCGATCACTATTTATAGGTAGTACACACCTCTGTTTTGTCTAACGTTTCAACCAGGTTGCACTGGTGGTGGTCACAGGCTGAGTGGCTCAACTCCCGCGAAAATAATTATTATGTCATGAAATGCGAAAGTTTAAAGATAGTATCGTTATATTAAATGGTATTGAATGACATTTGAATCGGAAATTGTAATTGCCGAGTAAATTTAAACCATTAATAAGCAGGAAATTGACACTAATCACACAATTATGGCTTAACCACAGCACCACTTAGTAGTAAAAACATTGATAGTGTCAGTTACGTTGGGCACGATGCAAGGACTTTCACTTTTAACCATTGGCGGTATACGTCATCGGATCGGTATGGTGTCGAGCAAATAAATTGTTGCAAGGAAGTTAAAGTGGACAGCAAACCAAAAGTAAATGAACGTTGAGTTTGAATACACAAGAACGTGTGTAAGTGCTTTAAGAGTAGTACCTAGTAATTTTTTATTTGAACAGTAAGCCTTTTAAACCTAGAATTTGAGGAACAGATTTCAATACCATAACGTACTTAAAAATGACTTGTTAAAAGTCGTCCACGTAATTCGCATTATCAAACTTGGGTTATCTTTCGAAAAACACCTAGTTCTGGGTCTGTCATTACATTATCACTCCAACACCACATATAAAATTGAACAGATAACAACGAAAACGTTTAGATTTTCTTGTTGAAGTATTATTGCAAACAATTATGCCGCCGTTTTTGCCTAATTCTCGGGTTTGCTCAGAGATACGGTTATCTATATACAAGCCAGTGTATTTATACACAAAACGAGATATGGGTCTGAAGATATTATTGTAAATTAAACTTTATAGATTTCATGAAAAGGCTTTCAATTGGCTAATATTATCCCACTCTTTCAATACTTTCTTACTTTTCTGGAGAGATAATACTTATCGACTCGTTTACCCTAAATTGTATCGAGTGATTAGTACCTGAGATAAATATTTCAATTAATTTCATAATAATGAGAAACAGAATACATTCACAAAATCTTTACGCTACTCCTGACGTAATCGGTTAAATAGAAATTACGCTAAAAT
>PKRV01000076.1:2004188-2111288 GCA_003709505.1 Hyphantria cunea
ATATATACATATATATATATATATATATATGGATACACAGGAAACCGGTGTGAAAAAGCATACACTTTGTTTCTCCGAGTGATGATCCCGGAGGTCCATATCCCAAAACGCTCCCTCTATCTCCCTAAGGCCGGCAACTCTCTTGTGACGCCTCTGTTGTTGCGGGTGTCCATGGGCGGCGGTAATCGCTTATCATCAGGCGATACGTCTGCTCGTTTACCCCTATTCCATAAAAAAAAGATGAAGCATTTCATACTAAAATTTGGAACAAACTTGCTATACAGACCCGCATATTTCAATTTGCTTGTGAATTTCGCACATTGCACATATTCTTAGAGTAATATAGTATTATTATATTCTCTAATGACATAAATAAGATTCTTAACATTATTTTATTCTCTCACACCTGCGCTAGTAAAAACGGCACACAGGAAAAACGTGACTCTTTATTAAGCAATCATTAAAAAGCGCAAAATAATACCTATATTTTTTCCGCTGACCTTCCGAGTCCACGTGAGTTTTCTATGGCAACCAAAATATAAACAAACTCGTAGGTTACACGTATGTTATAATATAATAAAGCTGTAGTTTTATAACAAGTTCGTTATATTTTTTGTTTTCTTAACATACTACTCCCATCATCATCTATCTACCTTTTTTCCAATTTTATTTGGGGTCAGTGCAATGAGTTTTTCTCCTCCGTTCTCCTCTACCACTCGTCAGATCACTGCTTACTCTCTTTCTGGCCATATCCTCTTTTATGCAGTCCATCCATTTTTTGCTTTGGTCGTCCTCACATATATATTTTTATGGAAAATTATTATATATTTTATCAATATGGGTTGGGGTATGGGCCTCCGGTATCCTGGATCCGGATGGCGTAAGAAAGCGGTTCCTGGATCTCTCCCGTCTCAGGCGCAGAGTGGCACACCGTGGTGGTTTAGTGGGTAGTCTGGTTAGAGTCAGTCAGGAGTCCCTCACAAAGCGAAACCCCTGTCCCCGCGGGGGGGGAGCGAAGTGCGTAAAGGCATTCCACCACGTAAAAAAAAAGAAAATGGGCCTCCGGTATCCACCGGATGACGTAAGAAAGTGNTAGAGTCAGTCAGGAGTCCCTCACAAAGCGAAACCCCTGTCCCCGCGGGGGGGGAGCGAAGTGCGTAAAGGCATTCCACCACGTAAAAAAAAAGAAAATGGGCCTCCGGTATCCACCGGATGACGTAAGAAAGTGGTTCCCGGATCTCTCCCGTCTCAGGCGCAGAGTGGCACATCGTGTGGTTTATGTCGGTTCGATTCTGACACACAGCCCCGCCGCAAACCCCGGTGGGTTGAAGGCCCGAGGGGGTTCCCACATTTAAAAAAAAAAGGGGCTCCGGTATCCTCATTCACTCGGTGAAACACAGCGGAGGCGCTGTTTTACACCGGTTTTCTGTGAGGCAGTGGTATCACTCCGGTCTATCTATCATATTCTTGCGTCATGGGGGGTCATTACGAAAATATATGAAACAGACATACAGAACATACAGCATCAAAACGCATACAACAAATACCCAAATAAACCGGACAAGCTGTCTTACAGTTTGGCAGATTTAAGCTTGTGAAATGTGTATATGGTTTTTAAATTAAAAAAATATAACAAACATTTGTGAATCACATAAAGTACCTATCGTCGTAGAACTGGAAAAATCTTCTAGTTAGTAAAACATAACCACAATCACGTACATAACCTAATTTTAATTATAACTACTACAAACAAGTATTTTATCATCAAATAGAGGTAGGTATCATTCTTATAGGTATATAATATGCAGATTAAGCAGACTAAAAACATTATAATCATGTTTATTAATGGTTCATTAAACGATCAAGATATTTCATCAAAACAAATATATCCAGAGATTTTTATGTAGGTAGGTATATCCGATCACAATGTTTACGAAAACCAAGTTTGATAAAACTAATAAGTTTCTGAAATTCTGAAAGTTGTTTAAATATAAACAACTTTCAGAATTTGATCTTGACGACTAATTTGATAATACTAACTTCACCGTCCGTGTGGTTACGGATTATCATCGTCCCTGTTTATCCCCTGGGTATCGTTAGAGCCGATTAAAAGAGAGCACGGATAACAGCACTGCAAGGAGAGGCAAAACTACCCGCAATCGGCAGAAAGAAGACACAAGAGAAGGTGCAGGAGGAGAGCCAAATGAACGACCAGAAACTTATTGTTATTAGTCAAACACAGGAAACAGTATCATGAAAAATTATATCTTTACATTACATAAAATGAGGCGCTCATAGCCCAGCTGCACTCGGTGAATAGGAACAATCACCGAAGGTAAGTAACGACGGCGCGGCCAGTACCTGGATGGGTGACCGCTGGTGGCATGTTATCATGAGCGTCTCCGTGATTCGGAGGTCACGTTAAGCAGTCGGTCCCGATTGTTATCATACGATAACAGTCGTAAAGCTTAGTTGGAGGCCTTTGGGCTACTTAAAAACATCCAACGGCAAGATTACGTAGCCACAACGTAGACTTGCTAGTCCCCAACCCGCACTTGGCCATCGTGGGTACGTGTGGCCTTAACCCTCTCCTGAGAGGAGACCCGAGCCCAAGCGGTGGGACAGTATGGGTTGTTGATTGATTGATTAATTGAAGTATCAACCCGGCTGGTCAGCGTGGCATAATATAAAAAAGTCCCTTCTAAAGAAAAGTTATGTCCAGCGTTTAGAGGTTGTTGATAACTGATAATAACTCAATACATATATCGCATGGTCGTCTGATCTTTACTAGGCAGACGAAACTAGGTGACATTCAACAAATTACTATAAAATATATACGAGATGATTATGATCTCAAACAAAAACAACTTACAAAAACCTGTTCAAACACTTCTGGCAACACGCTAAAGGAATCAATGCATAAAAAGCTAACAGCGATGACGTTGATAGACACAATGATTAAATCATATCTACACAAAAACAAGGATGTAGCGGAAAAACCTCGCACTATACACCCAATTAAAGCTTATTCATCAAAACAGAGAATCATCATAAATTGTGATACTGTTTTGTGTAAGCAGATTGATGATAAATTGTCGACGTAAATGGACTGGCCATCTATATCTGGAGCACAATATCGTACGTGCGAGATTGGACTGTTAGCTTCATTGTTGAGGTCGAAAATAGTCTTCGCAAATGTGACTTTCCTGATTGAATGAAGATGAGAATGACAAGGTCACGACAGACGTATTTGATGACAATATTAGCTTTAACTTTTATTATTAAGGAATAAAAATATTTTTTTTGAGAAAACCAAAATGTGGTCCTTGTCTAGCAGTAAAATGCAACAGACTGATGATTTTTGGCTTGAAACTTTTTAAATTTAAGCGAAGAAAATGTTCATTATATTTTAGAAATTGAGACAGATAATTCTATAGGTACTTACTTCAGCCGGGTATTTTTAGAATGACCTCAAAACTTAGATTGTAAATAAGATAAAAGGACAATCGCATGTACCCAAAATAGGCATAAAAAACTAAGAAAGCAGGATATTAAAAACAATGCAAGTGAACGGGTGGGATTGGATAAAGAGCTATAAAAAAGCAGTAGTTAATTGTATTACTTGTGAAAGTAAAATTCGTCGTCTGAAACAAAGAGTTTGCTAACACACAAATAGACATTCAGATTGTCACGGTCTTGTGAATATGGACTCTATAATTAACTGCAGTTAATTAAGAAGTGTTAAGAATTTCTTTTTCGGAGACACGTGATGCTACTGGTATGAAGGAAACTTTCCCCAGCCAGGTCTAGACGTACTGTTAGGCATTTGTCCAGAAGGCCTAGTAAGCAACAACGTTGCTTACTATTATTATTTGATATTACTATTAATGATCAGGATATATTGAAAAAGGTTGTCTTAACTTAGCTGACATGACTCTATCAGCTTATAACAATAAAATAATGCGATTGAAACCGAACGACTCCGCTGACTGTCAAAAGGCATCTATACTTAACAAAATTTATACAAACAAATAAAATTGAAGTGTTTGTTAGTAATTTCAAGGTTTTTTTTATGTATGGCCCTGCCAAAATGACTACTCTCCCTGACGCAGCATAAGCAGAAGCCAAGAGTGGTGGTTACCATACTCATTGCGAATGCAGACAATGCAACAATGCAGTGTGGTGAAACACATCATGGCGGCCTAGTGATGCTTCTGGATCATGGGGCCTCCGGTTTCGCACTCACCAACGAAACACGACAGCACGAATGCTGTAATTTTACGTTGATTTTTTTTGTGAGTGTAGTACCACCCCGGTCGAGCCGGCTCGTTCGTGCTAAAATCGATGTAGCTCCACTGCCTTGATAAGTTTTTCACTAAATGCCTATATAGGTATTATATAGATCAATTAATCAAAAATCAATTTTCTAATTTTTGTATCTCTTATTTTTCGTTGCCGTCAGTTAAATAATACATTTTTTTTCGGACATTTTAACACACAACGCCATCTATTCCCAAACTAAGCAGAGCTTGTACTATGGGTACTAGACAACTGATATTATTACATATACGTACTTTTTTTTTGTAAATACATACATATTATACAAAGAAAACACCCAATTCCGAAACAAATATTTGCAGATCATACAAACATTTGGTCTGACCCAGGATTCGAACCTCATGGACAGCAGTCGCGTACGATACCACTGCGCCACCGCTTTTTACATGTGTTTTGATGGCGTGCCTAATTTAGAATAGGTACATCACGCTTAGACCAATAAAAGCCGAGCATGACTGAAAAGAGACGCAGAGAAAGATGTATATGGGTCAGCTTGTGCTGTTATGCATTTATTGTACATAATTGTGCGCATAAAACCGATTAGCACTATAATATTATTTACATTAATTACTTCTAATTATGCTGCAAGTTGATGTAGTATGTAATATTGATTAAATATACAATATAAATAATAATACGTATGCATATTTATTATTTGTTTTATTGAGGCTACTCCCGCATTAGGAATATAAATCGTGTGTCGCGGGGGACTCTACAAACACAGATGAAACGGACACAGAGAACATCCAAATTGTTGTTCTGCAATTTGTGGGTCACACAAAGTGTTGTCCCATGTAGGATTTGAACCAAAACCCATGGCGTAGTAGAGAGCGGCGTGGCAACGACTTAAACCACTAGGCCAACCGTGCAGTCAAATTATTCTATATTTCTAGTCTAACGTAAGGTATAACGTATGTATTCTCTTTTCACAATCGCTAATGTTTCTATTCTCTTGTGTTATTCTTGACTCATTCCCATTAATTTGATAGGTTTTGATTTATGTTAACGTTTGTAGAATGCGAAATAGGTGGCTGGTTAGAAAAAAAAATGGCGACTGTCTTTGGGGACTGCCGATAGAAGTGAAATCTTAGTAACTTGTGAACTGTCTCGTTGTCGAGCTATTAGGAAGCGTGCGGTGACGATGACGTGAGTTTCACGCTTTTTGTTCACCTAAAAAGTACACATATAGTTTATACATAGTATACATAAAGCTCATTAAAAGCGTGCGGTCACGATGACGCAAGTTCCATGATTTTAGTTTACAGAAAATGTGCTTAACGCGTCTAAAGTTCGTCAAATCGTTATTAATTTTATCAAAAGCACAACTTGCACCCTATACTGTACTCTCGTTGTTTTTTTGAGATTGTTTCGACATGAAGTGTTCCCACAGTGAATCCTTAGGAAATGCCTTCTAGCTGTAAAGGTCGAGTTGTAAAAACATCTTTAAAGCTTTATTTAGAATAATTATACCGTGGGAGAGCCACGCTTCGGCATGACTGGGCCGGCTCGACCGGAGTGATACCACGGCCTCACAGAAAACCGGTGTGAAACAGCGCTTACGCTGTGTTTCATCGAGTGAGTGAGGATACCGGAGGCCCATACCCCAATCCAACGCCCCCTATCCCCCTCACCATCCCCTTTCCCCCCAGGCCGCCATAGTGTGGGTCACCATGCTGCATTGTTCTTTTTCGCATTGAGGATGGTGACCACCACTCTTGGATTCTGCTCTTGCTTTCCATCAGGCAGGGCAGAGTCATTTTGGCAGCTTAAATATATATATAAAAAAAAAATATAATAAAAAAAATAATAAATCTCGTTTACGAGTCAAAGGACTCGAAAATGGCAGAGAATATAATTTTACGCTGTTGTAAATACATATGTAGGATAGCAGTAAGACCAGTATACCTGCATAATAAGGCATTAAAACAGGAGAACAAGACAATTGCTCCTTTTGTGGACTTATAGGTAATAGTGGTTATGTTATAAGAACAATAGAAATGGACATTAGGAACATTAGGGGTCAATGTGATTTACAGCACTCAATTTATAAATCTGGAAATATTTTATTTTTGAAAATCTGAACCGATGTAATTCTGAACTGATTGAATAAATAAAAATGCTAGTAACGCTGTATGACGCTGAAACACAGCATAAAGGAAATTTAGATCTCTGAAATTTATTTTATATTGCTCTTCAGCACAAGAGCAACTTATAAATTAAAATGTTCATAATAACATTTTATCATCTTCTCTTTATAATGAAACAAGATTATTCAGCTTTATTATTGGGTAAAGCCTTATTTCATAACACCAGATACAGTCGTGATCAAAAATCCTTGACAAACGATTAGATGATCTACATGTTGTTGATATGAAAACGCGTAGTGTGCAAAATTCGATTATTTACGACAAAACCTTGTTCCGGCTTATAAGCGTGACGCGGAACATTACTTCTCGTCACAACTCATAATGTTAGCAAGAAGCATAATTATTATATTAATAATATAATTAAATGTGAATCTGACCAACTGAGATAATTGCCTTCGATATTAACACAACCAAAACAAAAAATCTGTGTAAATATTTGTAAAATGAAAAAAATAGTTATGTAAGGGCCTGTAAATGTGGCGTGGTTTCATAGCGATTACGCGATTGTTGCATAGTAGGCCGCATATGAAACTTTAGTTGCCACGAAAAAAAACAAACATTGTAGCGACTCACTGCTTAGTCTAGTTCATGGATAAAATTTATTTATTTTTAAAGAAACGGCGGCCAGAAATACATAAAAGTGATTTTATATTCAAGTGCAGCAAATTTTAAGAAGAAGTTTTAGACTCACACTGTAGACTTATTTATGGCAGAATATAAGTTTGCATGTTAGTGACCAAAAATGGAACTCATAAACCAGTATCAGTAAATCTGGTAAAGCCCAGTAATTTTATAAATGGAGTGGGCAAGGCCCGTTCTGTAGGCAAGTGTACAAAAGTTACTTCTTTTTGAGTAGGGGGTTAAAAACTGAAGTTGATAAGTAAATATATATATTAAGGTGATCAAAATAAGTATCAATACGGCTTTGATTCTTGAAGAATAAAGGAAGCACTGTTTCTGAGAAAGCGTAGAAATGTCCTGGTTGATTCGTTAAATCTAGATAACAGAAATATTTAAAAAATACTATCGGAATTCTGTTTAGTCCGAAACTAATATATGCTTAGTTTTAGTCTCTACATAATTTCTAGTGTAATAGTCACATTGCATTAACGTTAAATCAATGGAGGTCAATGACAAAATGAATACTAGTTTTTGCAAGATCTGGACAAGACTAAATCTATTAATCTACAGTAAGTAAAAAAACATGATTTAAAAAGATAATTTGAAATAAGCGAATCGAGGGAAACGAGTTAAGACTACCATAATTATGTAATTATGTAATTGACATAATTAATCAGATGTTCAAAACGCTTTGAAGTTGTTATGCAACAAGACAATTGAAAACAATTATTATTGTACGTACGACAGGCTCGAACTAAATTAAGTAGGTGAGTACTTTTACTAGCTCGGTAACGATGTCGTGTTACCTTTTGCAAAACTTAAGCCAGTTTGTAACAGGACCGACTTTCTACGAACGATAATTTCGTCTAGTATTGTTTCCAATCAACACCTCATTTACCTTAACCGATCCTTTTTGGTATACACAATAAACGTTAGAATGTATGAATGGAGGACTATCACTCAAAAATGCATTTTGAACAGTTATGTTCGGTCGTTATTTGGCTGTACAATAACCCACGGCCATTGTTCTTGATGCCTTTTTACAGTACATTTAAGTAGTGTATAATTTAAAAGGGTGACTGATTGTACTTACAACGAATACTGACTCGAAGCTCAACTGAGCTAAGCTTACTCATCAATGACAAAAGGAAAGAGAGATGACTGAGATGAAAACTATTTAAATGTTACTCTTTTGTGAAATCAAATTAGTGAATTATTAAAAAAAATACTAAGATACTAATGGTAGTTATAATACTACAACCATATCTGAAGGACAGTAATGTCGCAGTTTTGGACTTTGTGGTCAAGTTGCGTTGCCATGACTACCTTTCCTAAACATTTGATATTGTTAGACGACAACAGGCATATGACTATTCTGATAATGAGTAAATGTAAGGCATTGATAGTGATTGGGCAGATGTAATGTTGTGGAATTTAAGCCTTGAAGTTATGAAGATACTATCACAATAGTTGTCATGTTTACATAAATATATCATTAAAAAAAATGGGCTGACCTTCTAAGGAAAAAGACAATTCTCTCGTTAAAAGTACCTACAGCATTTTCGCTAAAATATAATGCATTTTGTACTAGAGGCAAAGAATGGCGGTGCAGTTTAGAAATACATTAGTTTAAAAAAATGTTTCACATATATATTTTATTTATTTTACTAAGTAGAGATACATCCTAGCGAATTTTGCATAAATTTCAAGCATCGCTAAACTTAATCGCTTTTTTCATAGCTTACCTTGAATTATTAGTTAATATTATAATCATTGCTCTGATATTTTTGTACGTAGACCACAGTTCTGAAGATTTACTAAGGCACAAATTTGACCAAGTTACCAAGGTTGGAACACCGACGCATCAACGGACATCTGGGTCAACACGGATGTAGAGCCATAAGGCACTGCGTAAAGCCATACAACTAGCAATGTTGTTGGTATATGGAAACCTGATATATCTCATATAAAAGAGAAAGGTTTAAATCATGGAGAACTCAATGCTCCTTTAGTAGCTATTGGTAATGTGAAATTAAAGTTGGACGACATCACGGACATGTTTAACAAGTATATCTGGCCTCCGAACGCAGCTTCGTCTTTAGGATTAAAGTTGAAATGTAAAACATCATAATTCGACTATTACAATAAGAAATACTTGGTAATTGCAATCAAGAACACAATTTAATAATTAGAACTTGATAGTTTAAGATTAATGTTCCGATAATTCAAGTTCTAGTAACAAACAATAACAATGTGAACTTTCCTATGTTGACTATTATCGTATCATAGACATAATTTGGTGGCCTGTGTAGCTAAGTATATTATAAAGCATATAAAATTTTATAATTATCAAATGACTAGGTATAATTGTTCTTTATGGGTGACACGTTTTTGTCGCGACACGTGTGTACGGTATAAATAAAATTATGCATTCAATTGTTATTGCCATATCGCAGTATTCACATAGATAATTTAACATGCTAAACGCAAATTGTATGAAAGGTATATATATATATCACAATTTTACCAATTAAAAATATTTATTTATTGTAAAATGCAATTAACGTCCCATTTTTTAAACCATGTTTGATTCTTTCTTGATACTCACACTGTTGATGTGGCTACTGTTTAAATTGAAGTCAAATGATTAAAATTATACTACGAAATGTGCAAAACAGAAATAAAATGGCAGTGTCTCTTAAGCATACACTTACGGCCATGTACCAGACCTTCGTCGTCTATGTGACCTGGGTTGCGGCTCAGAAGAATGCAGCAATGCCTGAGGTATCAGGCTCTTTGAAGGCTTCCGTCTCGTCAGCCGGTATTCTGGTCTTTCCGCTGTACTTTTGCACAACTTCAGCGTCGTCAACTCACCCTCCGAACTAGACCACAACGATTCCATCGACAGCATTGTTTAACGTTAACGTTACCACATCGCTTATTACACAAAATCTTTTAAGTATTTTTTAAAACAGGTTTTAATATGCACTTTTGCGACTGCAGACTATATCATCAAATGTATATAACACAAATGTACGTAAATTATATCAATGAAATGCGTCTTCAAAACAGTTTCAATTGTAAATTTTATAAGCCAAAATGTTGCAATGAGCAATGTTTTGGTGCGGTAATCTTATTCTGCAGTGAATAAATAATTGAAATTGCAAAATTTCGCCCAGTTAAAGCCCACCGAACTGGATAATTGAATATTGCAAAAATACCGGATTTGTGGATAATTAAAGTGTAAGGAAATGTATCGCGATGGCACGGTTCGCACGTCCGAATGGTTCGGCCGAATAGTTGGTTTATTCGAAGTGACGCGTGGCGGCGAGACAGCGTGGAGCGACCGACTGACGATCGGATCGGTTGGGCTTGGGCCGGCAAAACCTCCCGCCAGCGACCACGACCACACGGAATGCTCAAAATTGCAAACAAAGGTGTCTGGTCGCGGTTATCATTGTATGGCTGACACTGATGCCTCTAAAGAGGAGGGCATCATAACAAGATGTTTTCGTAACCATTATCTAAAATAGTGTTTTATTTGTTCATTAGACTTAGAATTTATAAACAAAACTTTAAGCCACTTTGTGTATATTTTGTTTTACTTTATTTTTAGGAACATGAGTCATGAATAATAGAAGTAGTCCAGAAATGTTATTATATTCAAATGTAAATCAAAGACACATTTTACAACAGTTTTAGGTCACGTTTGGTCCTATTATAATTTCAAGGACAAAATGATCCCAGAGCATGAACATAAGGGAATGAAAAATACTTTGATGGTGATACTTTACGTAAGCAAGCGACAAAACAAATAGTGTTCAAATGCATTAATTAGAAGCATCTGTATTTTTTTGAAGTGGAGCCTTATTTTTAATATAATGTCTGAATGAATCATCAGTATCATACACAGTTTTTATCAATCCATGTCCTGCTAGACATTAGCCTCATGTTGTCCAGCGTAGTACGTGCCCTTAATCGTTTCTGCTACGTTGACCAGGCCTCAAGCGTATCGTGCATTGACACTCAGGTAAGAAAACAACTTCTTTCATTGACACCCATATACGTACCTGGATCATATCAAGTTCCTTATCAACCTGTTTTTCAATCGAAAGAATGAATGTTCTACTGCCTTTACATTAAAACTCCACCACTCTTGAATTCTGCTTATTCTTTCCAAAAGGCAGAGTAGAGTCGGGTCCGGATGGCGTAAGAAAGCGGTTCCCGGATCTCTCCCGTCTCAGGCGCAGAGTGGCACACCGTGTGGTTTTAGTCGGTTCGATTCCGACACACCGCCCCGCCGCAAACCCCGGTGGGGTGAAGGCACGAGGGGGTTTCCAAACGTAAAAAAAATAATAATAGAGTCACTTTGACATGCTCATACATATAATATTCACGTTTGTAAAATGTTTACTTGGCTAGCATTATGTCTAGATACAAATAAGTCCAGCACAATACAAAATGAAGATGATTGCAACGAATGAAATTGAATAGCATGTAACTACAAGTTTTTATTTTTTCATTACTAATTTCAATTTTAAGGTGCATACAACGTCAATGAACTCATACATGTAAATGCTTTATGTGAAATATTATTTGTTAAATTTCTGAAATTCATTTGCACAAGTCAAAACAATGATTAGCATTTCACATAAACAGAAAATATTCTTTAATAAAGGATCACAACTGGGTCTTCATAATTATCATTAAAGCGCTTAGAGATGTAAATAATAAACGCTTTATGCATCATAATTTATTTATAAGACGTGGGAAGATTTTTTAATATGAAAACTATTTATTATTCTTTCGCAAGAAGAGCCTTAGAGGTATTTACCTCTAAGGGTCTGGGATTTCATTGGAATTTTTTTTTGGTAAGCGCAAGTGACGGCTTGTAATAAATACCCCGATGAAAGAGAAGTACCATAATGGTGCTAATTCTATTGTTCGAAACCTTTCTAAACTAAACAAAAAATTACAAAAAATGAGTTTAGTCATATCAAACGAGACGTTCTAAATGAAAGTCCGAAATGTATACACGTGTATAACTTCCGATCGTTTAAACCAAATTAGATGAATTTTTTGTATGTGATTGTTACTGTCAGGACAAGTTTTGTATAGAAGAAAATTATAAGAAAACCGGAAGGGCTATATTTTCTTAGTTTGCTACTGTACACTACTTGTGGAAACCTGAAGCGTATATGTATATAAATACTTAAACTAATTTTTCGTAAACATTTCTTTTTTTTTATTTAAGCTGCCAAAATGACTCTGCCCTGCCTGATTGAAAGCATGAGCAGAATCCAAGAGTGGTGGTCACCATCCTCAATGAACAATGAAAATGAACAATGCAGCATGGTGACCCACACTATGGCGGCCTGGGGAAGGGGGATAGGGGGCGTTGGATTGGGGTATGGGCCTCCGGTATCCTCACTCACTCGATGAAACACAGCGTAAGCGCTGTTTCACACCGGTTTTCTGTGAGGCCGTATCACTCCGGTCGAGCCGGCCCATTCATGCCGAAGCGTGGCTCTCCCACATAGGTGTGGCCGTAAGAATTTCGCCGGGCCAACCAGTATTGACTAAAATTAGATTTATGACACTAAAAATGTACCTTATTCAACTACATTAAAAAGGATCACACTACATACATACAAAAATAACCTTTGAGAAATCACTTCTCAAAAATGAAAGAATAATAAATAATAAATAAATAAATAAATATTTCGCACATCTAACACACAACGCCATCAAGTCCCAAACTAAGCAGAGCTTGTATTATGGGTACTAGACAACTGATATGAATACATAAATACATTTTTTTTTGTAAATACATACATATTATACATATAAAACACCCAAACTCCGAAACAAATATTTGCAGATCATGCAAACATTTGGTCCGACCCAGGATTCGAACCCGAGACCTCATGGACAGCAGTCGCGTACGCTACCACTGCGCCACCGAGGCAGTCGAGGCAGAATAGAAGATAATTTAAGAGAAATTTGAGTTAAGTGACGCAACATCAGATATAGCCCCAACGTGTTTTCTGTTTGGTACTAACGTGACTTGAGTTCTATAACAAGGGCAAGGCAAATGAACAAGGCCAAGTAACTTCGTGGGCCTAGAAAGTGTTTAGATACGAAATTGTCAAGCATGGTTATGGAACATGGTGAATATAGCTAATATACTATAATTACACGCTATTAATGGCAGTCAATAAGGTAATGATCTTTACCTTGATTTACCACAGTATACAATGTGAATACAATATTAACTCTTTATAGGTTAACTAGCTGATCTGTGTGACTTT
Organism: Hyphantria cunea; assembly: GCA_003709505.1. NCBI lineage: Eukaryota > Metazoa > Arthropoda > Insecta > Lepidoptera > Erebidae > Hyphantria > Hyphantria cunea. The sequence goes on from PKRV01000076.1 coordinate 2,017,606, forward strand.
ATCTGCGTCTCTGAAAACTTTTTTGCAGCATTTTTTTACTCATATATCTTACTAATATTATAAATTCGAAAGTAACTCTGTTTTTCTGTTACGCTAAACCGATGCACCGATTATAATCAAATTTGGCATGGAGATAGTTTGACTATTGAGGAAGGACGTAGACTACTCTTTACCGCGATAAGATAACCGTCATACACGCGGGCAGTTGCGAGTACTCATAAATTGGATATTTAACTAATTTTTCAATTTAAACCAGCAGTTCCTGAGATTGTCGCGTACAACCAAATAAATAAACAAACTCTTTAGCTCCACAATATTAGTATGGACTTATGTGAATATTTTGTATTCAGGTGGGGTATTTGAACTTTTTTATGTCAAGTCAAAGTCGAATATTTTGGACTTCACTTTTGTGTTATACAATATTGTCTGATTAACCGATAAGTAGTTTAAATAACTTATGCAGTTGCTCAAAATATTGATGTATGTTTATAAGGGTATATTTTTCGAAAGTAATGTGAGCAAAGTGGAGGAAAACTTGTTTCTTCTCCTCAGGAGATTAAAACGTAGGCAGGTAGGCAGATCACACCGTGAATAAAAAGAAAAGATTGTAGTTATCAGCTTTTTTGCCATTTATAAATACTCTCGATTGTCGGTACTGGATGGAACTTAGGTTTTTAACGTTTTATTTTATTTTAATATGTTATTTTTTATTTTATTACGTATTAAATATTTCGAAAATCAGATTTATTACCTTCAGGAGATTAGTTATCAGAATGTAAGGTCTACTGTGTTTGAAGCTAGATCTCGTTGTGTATATATCTCAAAACTTTGAAATCGTCTAGTACTAGACGACGTGGACGTCTAAAGGGAGTTGTTCCAGGGGGATTTCGAAGTTCAGTAGTGTCGCAAAAGACTGAAAGGCGACCCTTACTTACATTGGAAAAGATTCGCAAGATGACTTTGAATTTACATACATTAGAACGTGAATTTGATTTATGAAAGTATAAGGCTCAGTGGTAACACCATCTTTTAACTGTTTTTATCAAGCACATATTCCTTTATTAGCAGCGTTGTTTTCAAGTGACTGCGCTGGTAAACATTGTTGTTTTTTTTATAGATAAAGTTATCGTAGTTTATCAGAACATATACTATGATAAGACTGCATCACGAGAGACAGCCGTGGATGAACTATTTCTATATTGATTGAGACCGCACATTTATATACATAAAAACCATAGACTCTATGATAAGATAGAATTCTATAATTTCTGATAAGACAAATGAAAATGGTTTCAAATTTAAGATTACTGTTACATAATGTGACAATGTGTATTCATATTGTTTAAAAGCTGGAAACCACAGTCCTGAATATATAGCCTGTTATGTGTGACTAAAAAACCGACTAAGTAACTGTGAATAAGCTATTTTATTTCGTATCTAGGTGATTTAATTCTTTCATTTTTATCAGAAATTTGCTGACCCGACGAACTTCGTTCCGCCATTTTGTTTCTTAATATCAGAAAAGCTTGTTTTTATCATAACAAATACATAAAAAAAAATTATCCAATCTGGTGCAGTCGACCGACAGTGCATAACTTTCGATCGACTGCACCAAATTGGATAATTGGATTGGGCGTACATGTATTTTTGTGATTCACTTTTATTTATTTATATAGATGAAGTGCAATACATAATATTAAAATCGGTTCAGTAGTTTAGACGCTACGTAAATATTATGGTTATTTCTGGATTTCAATTATGCTTTTCTTGTTTCTACCTTATTAGACACCTGTTTTCGTAGTCAAGTTTTTTGAACTATATTATTTATAGTTTACATGTACCAAACAGCAATCAAAATTCATCCAGCAGTTTAAAATAGAGAACACGCCAAAGAAATATACATGCATATAATCTACCAAATAAAAGTTTCCTCAAAGAGTCGGCAAATATATTCAGCAATCTGATGTGTTTCATGACATGCAATACATGAAAGTAAAAAACAGGTTAAAAGGTTTGCAAAAACTTACACACTAATCAACTGATAGTACTTGTATTTCTTAATTCAGCTGACAATAAGATCTATTAAAACCGTCTCTATTTACAAAAGAATCAAAATAGGCAACGATATTCGTCTGACCCAGATACAGTCAAGCTAGTACATACCACAACTATTTTCACTGTGTCATGGGAATGCGGGTGGCATTCAAAACTATCTGAGTATGTACTGTATAAAAGGGCAAAATCAAGGCAATAGAGCCTTGCTGTTTTCAGCACGGCCGGGGCGGTACAATAGCCAACGGTTCGTGACAAAAATTTATGGGTCATGTGAACCGCCAGGAGACCTTTGGGGTTGCTACCCCTCTCCTTCACCAATACTCAGTTGGACAGCTTACAAGTTACAGCATTGTGCTTAATGTTATTGTTTTATGCCCCTGTGTCTTTCTTAAAATGTCGCCTGGTTATTTACATGACCTATCAATTTTCAACACGGACCCGTCTAAAGTGTGGTGACAACTTCTCTTGGGTTCTCGACTCATTCTTTCCATTAGGCAGAGCAGAGTCAGTTGTCACTTTGGCAGGCTCTATATACTCTATATATCTATATACACATAAAAAGATAATCATTACAGTAGATAACGGCTAAATATTTACAAATTGTATATTCACAAATGTTAAAACATGCACGAACCGTGCTATAAGTCAAAACTTCACGAGAAAAATTATATATGCATATGTAAACACAAGAATTCAAGATTAATTTATGTATTCATATAAATTTTAAAAAGTCATTTATTTAGAGGTCAATACAATTATATTAGCAGCCTGTGAACGAAATTGTATTTTATTATAATCTGAAAGTTAAGGAGTGTCGATTATTCTCCTGGCGCCGGTTGAACTTAATGATGGTAAAGTTCTTCTAACCGATTTCGGTCACGGCGGCCAATCTAAACGCAGACCAGCCTTATTATACCTCCAGCAATATTATAGTGTGCAGGTGTGTGCACAAACACAGGTGCACTCTGTTCCCTCAGCCTCATAATCCAATAGAATGCGATAACTTTAATATCTTCAAAGGGTTTTTAACCACTTAATGTGTTCGATAACACTATAGAACAAAGTACCGGTCTGTCCCGAAGCAGACAGGACTATGAATAATGCATGTCAAAAAAAGTCGTATTAATAAATGAAGCACATAGAATGGCTTGAATAAATTAGATGCCATTCTAATGTCGTGTCAGTTAGTAGGTCGTTGTAAATTTCAGGTAGGTACGTAATTTATTTCACATTTAAGTGATGAGCAACAGGAACACTAGCCATCTGACGTATGTTATAAGGGCATGCTGCAGCAGCTGCAGCCAAGCGGCAAACAACCCGTGAGCAATCAATATCTACCCACCAGATAGCTTAGCGTCTACCATAGTATTACAATTAAACATAAGCTCGTGTTAAGTTATAAATGAGCTACAATAAAGTTCCTACTGATCAAATGTGGTGTAATGACATTTGCCTAAGTTGGATGCGAGAAGCCATTCGATCAGAGTACCGTGCACTGTGAGAGGTATGTCCTACAGAGGAATGCTGATCAAATTTTGACCAAAATATGTAATAGTATACCGCGACGATGAGATAAATATGTAGTTACAGACAGATTATAGGTGAAGTGAGTTATATACCAGAAAAAAACAAATAACCAGACAATTTCCTTTGCAAATTATGAATATGAATAATCCAGTAGGTCAGAAGTCATTGTCCTAAAACCCGAACATTCCAGGCGGGTCATGACTCAGATTTGATAAGTTGAAACACCAGCAGGCTCGTTTCCAAAACCGTGTCAGGACAAACACGTGGGTGTTTATTGAGGAGCAGTGGTCGGATACAAACGTCTATGCTTTGCGAATCATAAAGTAGTTATAATGTAATCATCATTATCATTAGACTGCCTCGGTGGCGCAGTGGTAGCGTACGCGACTGCTGTCCATGAGGTCTCGGGTTCGAATCCTGGGTCGGACCAAATGTTTGTATGATCTACAAATATTTGTTTCGGAGTTTGGGTGTTTTCTATGTATAATATGTATGTATTTACAAAAAAAAGTATTTATGTATTAATATCAGTTATCTAGTACCCATAATACAAGCTCTGCTTAGTTTGGGACTAGATGGCGTTGTGTGTTAGATGTCCGAAATATTTATTTATTTATTATATATTGTTAATTAATATTATACCTCGGTGGCACAGTGGTAGCGTACCTGCTGTTCATGAGGTCTCGGGTTCGAATTCTGGGTCGGACCAATTGATTGTATGATCTGCAAATATTTGTTTCGAAGTGTTTTCTATGTATAATATGTATGTATTTACTAAAAAAAAATTTATGTATTCATATTAGTTATCTAGTACCCATAATACAAACTGCTTAGTTTGGGACTAAATGGCGTTGTGTGATGTGTGTTAGATGTCCGAAATATTTTTTTTATTATTGTATATATTTATGTTGTGTATGTATGTATGTGTATGTGTGTGTATTTATGTATTTGCTCTAATACCGCCTGGCTTCAAAATAACCTACACTATTTTTGTTTATTTTTCTCTCTTGTCGGTTTCTCTATTTAAAGGTTTCCTGGATGATTAAAAGATTTTCCTGTAATACATACGCGACCTACATTATCATGTTCCTTAGTTTATGAACGAAGGTTTTGTAGCTTTATCGTTTGTTGATCTAAAGTTCTGCCGCTCTATCAATAATGTTTATCTAGAAAACAATCAGTCGCAATAACGTTCGTCACGATGACTTGCTGTCGCACCATTGATAGTCGACATATCCCCCTATCGTCATAACGTGTGTCGTATATGTAGTTGTTTATCGCTACTAATAGAAGGTCTTATGTCTCCTCTACACGGCGTCATCGGCGGCAGATGAGTAGAGGGCTGATTTGCTTGTCTGTGGTAAGTAGGCGCGTAGATTTGTTTAGTTTTTAGGCCAAGACGAACAGCATATATTAAAAAAAATCCTCCAGAAGGGTAAAAGTAACCTAATTTCCTGATACTAATTAATGAATATGTGCATTTTAAAGCTTCTACAATTATAAAAAAGAAAGTAAATCGCTGAATGATACCAGCGCCATAATTTAGAAACATATTTTATTTTTTCATTTCATTCATTATTTTACACGCTTTTTTTAAGTTTCGCCTGTATCTTTGTTTGTTCGTAACTGACTCTTTTGGACTTAATTTTGACCTAGTTAAAACGGCCCGATTTCATTTAAACTTAGTAGACTTATAGAAAACCGATGACAATACAATAATTAGAAAAAAAATATGTACCTTAAAAAAATGCTTTTTTAAAAATTATTTTTTTTACTTTATAGTTTGAATTATTTATATAGCGTAGCGTTTTTTTAGTTTTATAAACAATTATTTATTTTACTAAAAGGAAATTGGCACTGTTGGCCTCTCTCTATATAGAAAATAATCGTAAATTTTATTATAACGTTCTGAACGTAGTGTTAAACAATGTTTTTGTTCATATGTTTTAAATTATTTTAAAACCAAACTTGCACTACTCAAAGAATACTATTACAACGCCTGCACAAAGTTGATAGCAATAACAATAGTTTTGCATTTCTCAGACATGTATGGCTCTTTCTTTAGGAGTTTGAAATGACGTACCTTAAATATCGAATTAATGATTAATCAAAAATATTAATTTGTGTGCCAACCTGGTCTTCTTTTAAAAATAGAATTGGGATTATTTTAAACCAATTGTCAAAAGACAAAGTAAATTACTCATTTAAAAAAAAAGTTACAGTACAGTCTGTGGGTTAACTCTCGTCATTAGTCGTAGTAGTAAGTTAGCCTTATTTTGTTTGCATCGGCTAAAGTAATATTTCATAAAATGTGATGACCGAATAAGATATAATTAATAACTCGATGTAGAATGTGTTTTTTACTACCGAAATCGAGTGACGTAAAGTTACGACGGATGAAGTGAATAAATATGACTAGCGTTCTCACAAAGTTACGCGCCAAACCTAAAAACGTTACTTATAATTTAATTTTGTGTTTATAAATTAACTGTCATCTTTAAACATATATAAACTGCCTCGGTGGCCCAGCGGTAGCGTACGCGACTGCTGTTCCTGAGGTCTCGGGTTCGATTCCCGGGTCGGATCAAATGTTTGTATGATCTGCAAATATTTGTTTCGGAGTTTGGGTGTTTTCTATGTATGATATGTATGTATTTACAAAAAAAAAACAGTATATAAATATTATATCAGTTGTCTAGTACCCATAATACAAGCTCTGCTTAGTTTAGGACTAGATGGCGTTGTGTGTTAGATGTCGGAAATATGTCATCGGTACAAATAAATGAAATTGGAGTGTCTGTTTGTAATATTAAAATAAACACTTTCTTCTAAATGCATATTTTTTCCAACTATTTGCCGCGGCTCCGCCGGCGTATATGTCGGTTATCGCGACAAATAGTAGCGTGTCTGTGATGTTCTGATGTATCAGCTATATTGTTGTAATGTTTCATAAAAATCCATTCAATAGTTTTTACGTGAAAGAGTACCAAACATCCATGTGTACTTACAAACTAGTCAGTGTCAACTGTTGACTTTATAAATAAACTCAATTGGTCTTATAAGAAGTATTCAAGGCATTGTGATCAACTTAGCAATTTATACGCAGGCGCTCATAGCCCAGTTACACTCGGTGTTTAGAAACAATCACCGAGGGTAAGCAACGACGGCGCGGTCAGTACCTGGATGGGTGACCGCTAGTGGCATGTTATCATGAGCGTCTCTCGTCACGTTAAGCGGTCGGTCCCGGTTGTTATCATAGGATAACAGTCGTGAAGCTTAGTTGGAGGCCTTTGGGCGGCTTGAAAATATCCGACGGTAAGATTACGTAGCCACAACATTGTCTTACCAGTCCCCAACCCGCACTTGGCCAGCGTGGGGACGTATGGCCTTAGCCCTCTCCTGAGAGGAGACCCGAGCCCAGCAGTGGGATGTTGGGGGTAATTTATATAATGAGTGTTAATGTGTAATGAAAAAAAAAATCATTACACACAAACATAGTTTAATGGCATTCTAAATAGTTTTAGAGGCAATATTTAAAATATAGAAAAAATGTGCAAAGTACACACTGCATTATATGCATATACAGCACTCAAATAATGAAACTGGTTTTTCTCAAATTGCTATAATGCAGAAATAATCTTTCTTTGTGTCTTAATAAAAACTAGTAAACAACTTGTGGTTGAAATTCGATGATAATTAATTATTATTTTTATATTTCATTTACTTTTCGGAACCCTTATTCCATATAATCTTTATCTTAATCAAAAATGGGATACAAAGTTTTTGCTTCATATTTTAATATATAGATAACTAGCTTTTGCCTGTGACTTGGCCTGACATCCATTATTGCTGTAAATAATAGCTTATGTCCATCCTCAAGACTTAAAGTATCTCCAAGTGTTATTTCATCGATATTAGTGCAGCCGTTTAGCCATAAACAAAGTATTTAAATGGATAGACCGAATTCCTTTTGAACTTATTATATTCTGCTTCTTCTCCGTATGTATAAATAGTAAATAGTGCTAATGTATATTTAGATATTTAGAAATCAAAATAAAGTATTCAAAATTTGGGTATTGTATCAGCCATCAAAACAGTCTAAGAAAAAAATATTTTTTTGTTATTTTATTAAAATCTTTTGCATCAAAAATGTTATTCTTTCAGCTCAGCTTTGGAATTCATGAAGAAACAAAACAGATACTCAATATCATACCCAACACCAGTAAGCATAAAAATGAGGAAATCATTCAAATAGTGATTATTTATAAGATTATTTATTTGACTGATAACTTTTAATCTCATTATTTGGTGATGTAATCTAAGCTGAGTTATATATTAACATGTGGCTTTAATAAAAAGAACTTAAATAAAGCATGTTTGTCATTCATTCAACAATCAGCAGTCCACTGCTGGACATAGGCCTCTATAACTGTATGCCACTTAGTTCGATCCTCAATCATCATTTAGTAGCGCTTAAGTCATCACCCGTTAGCACTTAAGATAAGCATCCGTGCATTAAGCTATATTGAGTCATCATCGTCAACAGCCCAAAGTAGACAGAAAAATTAAATAAGTGTAACATGTTTCCCACCTTTTAATTAATTTATTTTGTATTACTTTGTGAAAGGATATAAGTAATATACTAACAGTCTACAATTATGATTCACAACTATCAAATGGACTCCAGTTAGATTTACCGCCCTTTATCGGATGACATTGACCTCTTCAGAAAAAAGTAAAAGTAAGAGAGAGTTTTCTACTGAAACTTAAATATTAATTTTAATCGCTCCTGACTCTACTTTCACGCATAATCTTTACGCGGCACAGTTCAAATTCATATTGCATTTGCTACCTACTTACCTCTCCTCTTCTTCAGCGGTTTCGGCTTCTGCCTTCAAACTGCTACTTGGACGGGGTTTCAGTTTACAAAACGAATGTTTCACATCCATCTTCATAACACACCGTTTTATCCCATATTATTGTGATAAACGTTCATTTTATGTACATACATTCGACCGTTCGATTCAATTTAATGTTCATAATCACTATGTAACAATATGTTAACAATTATATCACGTAATATTTTTTAAACCATGTTATGCAGGTTAATTCTGCCCAGAAACCGTGAAATTGTGTTATCTTTTTTGACTTAAAATTGACGCCTTGTCAGTAAATTGTCAGATTGGCAGTACCGAACTGTCAGAGTAAGGATACGTCAGTATATGGCCAAATTCGCAAAATAAAGTACCGCAAGGGAAAAAGAACGTCTCATAATAATTTTTTCTAATAAAAATGAAAATAAAAACAATGTAATTGAACTAATAAAAGTTATTGATGTTGAAAAATATAGTGACTAGCACCATCTAGCGGTAATATTTCGTACTATTCTGTTTAGGTTACCCCAACAGTTCATTAATTAATTATCGAACAAAAGATTACCTTTCCGAATAAACACGATATGCTAAAACGAAATTTACTGAGCAATACTACTAATTTAAAATAAATAAACTGAGTTTTATAGAAACGTACATACCTAAAAGTATTTAGTTTATCAGCAAGGTTTGTGAGAACAGTTTTCCGAAGTGGTCCAGGAGAACCACCCGGAGAACTTTCTTTGGACTCTGCAGCTATTGCACGAGCCACCGCTAAATCCTGCTCGTTCATTCTGAAAAAAAAGGAAGTAAAATAAATTTATTCACGTAGATGTACTTCTTAAATTTATCTTGAATGTTATTTGTAGAGATCTCATAGAAAATTGAAGAGGCCTATGTCCAACAGTGGACTGCGATAGGCTGATGATGAAGACTCCGCCGTAAGCCCTGGTGGGGTGACTGTGTTTGGGAGAAATGATTCAGCTGGTGCTTAAATAGCTCGCAATAAACAAAGATTGAAGATTAAAGTTTAAATATCTATATTCAGGATGTGCATCACAAGTATCCTATCCCCATATCTTCTTGTAAGGACACGTGGTTATAAAAGACCCCTCGCAAGTTATGCCAGTATTATATATTTACTGCAAGAAAGTTTTATGAAACTGTAATAAAACTGATAGATGTTGAATGTTTTTTAAAACAATTGAAATTATTATTAACATTTTAAGTTTTCTGTTTTATCATAGGCATTTTTTTTCTCCTAGCAATTTTTTCAAATGTGACTTCTGCTATGAAAGCCCTCATAAGACTTTTATTTATTTTTCCTGAGACACGGAGAGGTTTTTTTGCTTAACTTTGTAATATGTTTACTCAGTTGCCCTAAGCCCCTCCTAAGTAAGTATACTTCGGTATTTATTTTTTATTTTATTTTTCACAACTCCCGCATTAGGAATATACATTCCTGTGTCACGGGGATCTTTACAAACATACATGAAACGGACACAAATCACACCCAGACTTGGAACAACAATTTATGGATCACACAAAGTGTTGTCCCATGTAGGATTTGAACCCACAACACTTGGCGCAGTAGGAAGCGGCGTGGCGACCCCTGAAACCACTAGGCCAACCGTGTAGTCTTATATACATATAATATTGTTTCGGGTATTAAGTTACATTGGCCGCGGTCAGTGGTGCACGGTAACTCTTCTAAATGCGCCGTATAAAGTAACTACTTATTGAATCGCTAACAATAAGTGCATTATTATAGGCAACAATTGTACCATATTTTTATGTATTCAAAATTTCAAATTTGTTTTGGAAAAAACATTGGTTTTTAACTAAAAGGGCACATAAACTTTTATGGATGATCCATCATTCTTCAAAGGAAAATCAGACTTACAGAATATTGTAATTTAGGCACGTAAGATTATTTTATCTCGATCTTTATCGAAGAAGATCGTTTCTTTCAATATATTACGAATCATAATTTATGCATTAAATAAAATAAAAACATTGCAACTATTGTCATAAATAACGTAGGTATGTCTTACTAATACATTTATAATTCTTGTTATGTGAACCAAGGTTGGGTAACAAAATGACTATTGTATCTATTTATTTTAATTTTTTTTTAATTTTGGCAGCTTCCTACGGAAAAAATCAGGAAACTGGGTTGACATATTGAATTAAGTGTCCAACTGCGAAACTATACCGAAGTCGTAACCAAAAACGAGTTAGCGAATACATTGGGATCCTGTTGCGAGGCCAAGGCAAGCTTGTGTGGTACAGATCATGATGTTATAATTACAAGTTACGGGTTTTGTGTGAGTCCAATAATGCGCTTGGAACTAATGATATTTATTCGGATATTCAGATGTAGTTAATTTAACTACATCTGTAGTGTTACCGTGACCTAGAAAATTGAGCATAATCTAGTAACTAATAGTATAGGTATATGTCGCAGGTATATATATTGTCAAATCCGTGATATTACAATCTCACTAGTGATATTATAATAAAACGGTAGATTGTCAATCGATTTCATTTTCTTTTTTATTGTACTAAACAGCGCAGTTAACTAGCAGTTATGTTAGGTTAGGTTTTTTTTTATTCTTCTGAAACAAAAAACGCTACGAAAACAAAAATAAATAACCCTCACCTAAACTTACAATGTCACTAAAACTAGGTCGATAAATTTTAAAAAATGAAGTCGATTGACAATTCATCGTTTTATTATAATATCACTTGTGAAATTGAATTATTACGACTTTGATAATATACCAGCGACATAATATATATCCTAAGTCCCTAACCGTAGGAGAGCCACGCTTTTGAAGGAATGGGCCGGCTCGACCAGAGTGATACTACGGCCTCACAGAAAACCGGTGTGAAACAGCGCTTGCGCTGTATTTCACCGAGTGAGTGAGGATACCAGTCGGATAGGGGTAGGGGTATGGGACCCCTACCCCTCCTCTCATCCCCATTCTCCTCTCCATCCCCCAAAGGCCGGAAGCGCACTTGTGAGGCCTCTGGTATTGCAGATGTCCATGGGCGGCGGTAATCGCTTACCATCAGGCGATACGTCTGCTCGTTTGTCCGGGATTCCATTAAAAAATCCTATAGATAGTTAATGAGAAACCATTTTAAATTTTGACGCCATTGAGCTCGTTCTATGCTGTTAGCAGAGAATCAATTTTAGAAAGGCATTAATGACAAAATTAGAGCACATTTCAGTGGTTTATTTAGCATTGAGGTTTAGAAATTCAAGAGAAGTCATTCTAGGAAGTTTAAAGAATGTACTTTTACGGATGGCCCAAGAAAAAGCTTCAAAAATATCGAGACAACTGTATATCCTATGTAAAGAATGGTTCATCGAAAACACTGAGATCAAACAAGGAAGCACTCTTCTGACTCAAAGGGACTCCGTTAAATCAACTGTTTTCTTGATGCAATATATTACGAAAAAACTCGAAACCTTTTTTTATGTAGTACCCTATGTCCAGTAGTAGACTAGGCTTTTGACAATCATGGGTAACTATTATATTATAGTTGGTAAATGAGTAGTCGGGTTATTTGGAGGTGAATGATCACCGTCATATTACACCTACATAATATGCGACTCAATATATAGAAGGGCATTCATTACCGGCAGAGACCTCATGATGGATGTGGTCTGTCAAGGTTTCAATATTTAAAGTATTTACTTTTTTTTTAAATTGATAGCTGCCGCAAAAAATGTTCTATGGACAAATAAAAACTTTAAAATACCTTTAGGTTTATGAACTCGTTAAGATCAATCGTCAGAACTTGTTAAGATGTTTGAATTTTTTGACCAATTATAAATTGATTGTTAAGATTAACAGAATTGATATTAAGACTACATCCGGTTATAGATTTTCTCGCTAAATTATTGCATTCAAAGGCTTATGTGAAAATTAAGCAATTAAAGTTTCAAGGTTTGTTTTTAAGGAAGTTTTTAGTTAAGATTTATTTAACGATTAAAACATTGAAAAACATTACATACAGAGTTTTTCTTATTGAGCCGTTTTCCGCGCTATCAACACTGGGGGTTTCTCCGTCAAGGCGATAAAAATCACAAAATTATGAAACCTTTGTTTTGACCTTGTTCTACGCATACCTTTTAATAAAAGACGGATAAGTTACTGTCGCTTAGCTTATCATTCACAAACATGTATAACAAAGTTACGCGGTAGAAATAGTCATTATGTTATGAACCGCAGCATTATCAACGCCCAAAAGGAGGGCGGGCATACTCATTAAGACTCAATCAGCCGAAACTCAAAATTTTACTCAAACTCCTGCATTTGTAAACATATGGGCGTATCCAGATTCTTAGGGGGGTTTGAAGCAAATCAGCTTTTTAAAAGCACCTTATCAAAAATGAATAAAATATTTGTAACAAATTCTTTAAATATAGTATAACTATTTTAAAATTAACTTTTAAGCGTTTTAAGCAAAGCGGTATAAGATGTTTTCCCTGAAAAAATCGAATCGAAAAGAGTTTAGGTAACACTCAATCATAATGAATTTTTTAGTAAATATAGGCATAAAGCAACCTTTTGTCACAGGGTACTTGTAGTATATTATTGGCTAATTTATGGTTGTCCCAAGGCTTAAAGGTAATTCACCCTCGTCGATGGCCTACTCGGTCACAGACGACGGGGGCAGAGAGCACGATGTTCCGCCTGTTAGGGAATCAGAGGTAGGGGCGGCTGTTCTGCGGATCCGTTCCAAGACCGCCTCCGGGCCGGATGGGATACCAGCCCGAGTAATGGCCCGAGCCCTCGACCATATATCGAACCGCCTCAGGGAGGTATTGAACGCTAGCCTGGAGTCCGGACGCTGCCCTGAGTGCTGGAAGAGCGGGACGCGGGTCCTACTGAGGAAGCTGGGACGGGCTGTCGATTCGGTCGCGGTCTATAGGCCCATCGTGATGCTGGAAGAGGCGGGCGAATTGTTTAAGAGGTATTCTCTACCCGTATCGTCCAGCACCTCTGCGATCTGGGCCTCGACCTGTCGGCTAAATTCGGGTTCCGAGAGGGGCGTTCGACGGTCAATGCCGTGATGCGCCTGAGGGTCGTGACCGAAGAGGCAGTGAGCTGTGGCGGTGTCCCTGAACATCGTCAACGCATTCAATAATCTGCCATTTAGTTGCATCAGGGAAGCACTCCACTACCACGAGGTGCCAGAGTACCTGAGGGTGCTAGTTGCATACTATTTAGAGGAGCGTACGTCATGTACGAGGACCTAGAGGGAGTCTTGAGATGGCTACCCATGTCGTGTGGCGTCATGTCTGGATCTGTCTTTGGAACACTCCTGTGGAACGTGGGATACGACTGGGTCCTTCGAGGTCGTCTCCTACCGGGCTGGGCGTAGTTTGTTACGCCGACTACACATGGCCCGTTATGGCCCGAGGGGCGAATTTCCATGAGGCGGCGAGACTAGCCAACAGGGGTGTCTCTCTGGGGGCCAGAGCTGCCCTCCCCTGCCCCCCCTGGTTACGCCTATCTTTATAAATGCAGTGGATGGAAGAATGGACGTCTTGGTGCTTTTCAGGTTTTCGAAGTAAATTATTTGCCAGGTAAGTTCAAATTCTTACAGCCATCCACTATTAAATAAATTGGGGTACACTGACCTCAAGGTCAATATCCTTATTCAAGTACTTAGGTTAAAAATTAAGTTGTTTATTTATCTTCACAAAATAATGAAGTAGGGAGGACAGCTCGTGCCACGTATGACGTAGTTATGTGTATAATCCACAAAGTCGATATACTCGTATTCAAGGTGACTAATGTGGTTTACTATCTTTTTGAGTTGCTTATCCATCACGATTAGTTCAGATTCTTTAGTTATAATAAGTGCGGGAGCCGCAATATGAAACTCAATATCCCGAGAAAGTAATGGAAAAATAAATAAGAAAAAAGGAGGTATTTATGGTTTAGACAAAAGAGACATCTTGTTTTTTGTCCAAAATAATCGAGGAGAATACGTAACTGGTTATAGGACATGTTATAAATAATAGTGGCTACATATTAAAATTCAAATTACACAGATATCTAGGTGCGCATTCCACGTCGATTTGTATGTAAATACTTACTATAGTAGTTAACAAACATTGAATAATGTCATCAAAACACTTCATGACATACCTACTACTTAATGTTGACTTTCTACTCCACGTGTTTATGAATGATATCATCAACACAAAAATTTTCTATTTATTTGATCAATATTGTACATGAAGATGGCAAACGCATAAAATACTAAAATAACAAGCTTTTGTAACCAGCTGTAACCAAAATTAAAAAAAGGACCTTAAAAAAGTGACATTAAGAAAATAATGGTTATAAGTTAAAAAGCGGAATGTCAATTATTTTAAATTTTTATTGACGGGACAGATATTTTTTTTAATGGAATAGGGACAAACGAACAGACGTATCATCTGATGGTAAGCGATTACTGCCGCCCATGGACACCCAGTAACACCAGAGGCGTCACAAGTGCGTTGCCAGCTTTGGGGGATGGGGAGGGGTGGAGGAGACGGGATGGATTATGGGCTTCTGGTATCCTCACTCACTCGGTGAAACCCATCGCAGGCGCTTTTCACGCCGTTTTTCGATATTAGTAAAAGTAAAGTTATAATAAAATGTTCTATAATACTAAGGCGTATGTACTTCTGTATAGAGACGTGTATTTACTTATTTGATGCAAAAAGCAAGCCACTACACAAGATACAGTCGTAACTTTACCTATAGGTATAAATTCTTTAATTGCGAACATCACGGACAGGAAAACGTATTAAATTTTTGTATTGTGATTGATGCTTGATAAGTGTGCTAGAAGTTTCGTTTAAATTCGACATATAACTTATAAATAAATTTGTAGTTTGAAATAAGAGATCACACAAAAAATCAAATCTATATTTCAACAGGTATCTTTAGTGTTTTAACTTATTTTGACATGTGTCATAAATCTTATAAGAATTTCATTATTTATTTTGTCCATAAGTGGTTGTAGCAGTTATTTATTCACTGTGCAGCCACTCAGACTTGCGAAACTAGTAATTTTACTCTACTGTATATGGACATAATTAGTGAGCAAGTCGTTAATTATTAAAAAAATACTGCAAGTATTTCAATGTTTAACAAATATTTGATTGAAATTTTAAAATATTTGTTTGAAATATTACTTCTCTCTTTTAACAAGTGTTTTAAAATTTGCTAGGGATTCGTTAACATTAGTGCTAATTTTCTCAAAATGTCTGGCATCCGTGCACTTTTTCAGAGGGAAAGGTTTAACATATAAGTTATGCGTCTCTCAGAATTGGAACTGAAGATTGACGGGGACTTTAACCGGCTCACCGTCAACACCGGTTTCCTCCACAGCTACGGACCCCCAAAGAGGGAAAGGTTTTCTTGAGCATGTTTTGTATCCATGACAATGTCAATATGTATTTCAAATTATAAGTTGAGCGTTAATTCAAAGTGCTAGAGCATATTTTGCTATATATACTACAAACTGAGGTCAACGCTCACGTAATCTATCTACCGACACTGTTTACAAACTTATTCAATTTTAGGCGTGGCCTTATTCTGTTTGTAAAGAGGTTAGGTTACTAAGACACTAGGAAAGTCCAAATTTCATAACCACGTATGTATAAAACTCTATTCCCGTCTTTAAATTTAGTAAGTAAGTAGTGTGCCTTTAATATGTTTTAACATACGAACATAAAATAAGAATATAAAATAAAATGTGCCCTTAACTGAATGGCTGATACTAAGACAAAGTACCGTGAAGGGATTTATTATTAGGTATTTACTCAGCTCCATTACCTCGATACTTAAGTCGGAGACCCCATTCCTTTTTTATTAACTTGACAGTATCTAGGCAAAGACGTAACTGCCTCGGTGGTGCAGTGGTAGTGTATATGGCTGTGCTTGAGGTCTCGGGATCGATTCCCGTGTCGGCCCAATTGTTTGGATGATCTTACAAAAAATATTTTTAACAAGTCAAAATTTGCTTAAGAAAATACCATTGACCTTTGATGTTGAAAACAATTATGTTAACAACGAAATTAAATATCTTGTCATGAATATGTAAATTAATGGTAGCCATGATTCATGTTAAGAGTAACCTTCAAAATATGTTGATTTTATTTTAAACTAGATTTTAAATGAAATAATTTTACCCATTTTGAAGTTATACTTCTTTTGGCGCGTTAGGGAAATCTGATGAGAGTAAATTTTAAAGATGCGCGTGCGCACCGTCACGAAAACCCGACACCCTGAAGTTACTACTACTGCACCTACAGTGAACATTTTAGTTTTTCAAATTTTTACTTTGTTACACCAAAGAAGTATAACTTTTAACGCGTGTACATAAAAAAATCACAAGACAACATAAAACATACAACTTTTGCATTTCGAATCAGTAGTTCTCGAGATTAACGCATTCAACTGATTTTTAATTTGTACAAGATGTACTAAAAGGGTTATATTCTATAATTTTTATTTTTTCACTCATCAGGTCATGATTAATCGTATTTTACGAATCGTATTTTATTAAAATAATTAAATAACTGTTATTTATTCTTTCGTACCTTTCACTATAATTTCATGCTTGTTGTGCAATTAAGCTGAAGTGACGATTTAAATAAAATTAATAAGTCACCTAAGTGCCATTGTTTCGAATCTGATTCAGTAAAATAATCCATTGAGTTATTTCTAAATTAAATAATTATTATGTTAAAAGGACATACCGTTTTGGATGCGTTTTTAGTCTATGACAAAACTCCCCTAAAATGCTAGCGTAGGAACTATGCTCAATGAAATTAACCGTGTTATTTATTGAAATTTACCGTGAGAGGGCCACGCTTTAATAATGCCCAGGACAAAAGTAAAATAAAAGTAAAGTTATTGATTTCTTTTCCTGATTCCATTACGTGCCACAATAGTATTTTAGTTAAGTTTAGCCTTAATCTAAGCACACTCGCGATCCTTATAATTATTTCTTGTCTTTTTTTTATTTTATAGGGGCAAACGAGCAGACGTATCGCCTGATGGTAAACGATTACCGCCGCCCATGGACACCCGCAACACCAGGGGCGTCACAAATGCGTTGCTGCCCTTGGCGGATGTGAAGGAGGATTAGGGGAAGGGTTGGATTATGGGCCTAGGGAATCCTCACTCACTCGTTGAAACACAGCGCGGGCGCTGTTTCACACCGGTTTTCTGTGAGGCCGTTGTATCACTCTGGTCGAGCCGGCCCATGCATGCCGAAGCGTGGCTCTCCCACGGTTAAAACGGTTGTTTGTTTTCTTATTTCTATATATGTGGTAATTTAAAACAAAGAGACTGAATTATTACTATTATAAAATAGAACAGGGTTCCTACACAAGAGGGGTCATCTACAAACCGTAGGTTGCCCGAGGTACTTCGGGATTTTAGGGATTTATTTTCGAGGGTGTACCTGGTTCCCCGGCTTCTGGTGCCCGAGACTTTGTGCTGATTTTAGTCGGTTCGAGTCCCACATAGCTATCAGTTGGTGGTGTACGAGGGGATTGTTTTTATATCAAGAGCCGTTAATTGTCCAAAGGCCTCCAATTAGAAAGAAGTTTTGGTATACAATACCACGCTAGTCACAGCTTCTCTTTGCAGCACTATTATTATTATTATTATATTATTATTACGCTATTGTCTTGTGTCGTTTCCTCCTTTATTAGGTTCTTACGACACCATAGAATTTATAGGGTTGGTACACTCGGAATTCTAAATCTATCATCTCGCGAACCTATCCCATCATAATAAATATATAATTATTCATTTTGAATGTCTATATTATACAGAGAAAAGGGGTAAAATGTCTGTCGGTAACAAAGGCAAACAAAATGGTAACACGAAGTGTAATTCATCTGTTAAGGGCAGATTATTGTTTGACAGACTGTGAAATAGGCGACGTTTTAGAGTTGTACGTAATATATTTTCATATTTTTTTCTTTTTTCAATTATTTAAAATGTCCAAAATAGTTCCTTATATCTTTATCACTCCATTATCTACTTCAACAATGATTGAGTATGATGCTTTGATATATACGCAATAAGTTATATTATTGAAACGATTATAAAAATTACAAAAATAAACAAATCTTATAAACCAATTATGGAGTTTTACAATCATAAACAGTTTAAAATTAACAGTGTAAAATGTTTAGAATTAATGTGTAAAAAAACACTTGAAGTCGAGATAGTTCTGAGATGTTTAAATGGTTTTGCCTGTAAACTTTTTTATTTTATATCTATGGTCACAAAAGTCTTAAGAAAAGACTTGATCCTAACATAATCATTGTAACGAACCCATATTTTGAAACGACAGCGTGTTTCGGTATAATAAAAGCCTAAGCCCTATTGCAAATTTCTGTATTGAAATAATTGTATTTTAACTCAACAGGTATTGTAAATACCGTCAATTTTAACCTTAGTATCATTTCTACTCACGTCACTGAATATTTACTGAAGAATATCATTGTTGTCACTCAAACCAAAACACACTTTAAAACCAAATCTCACAAAACATTTAACTAGATAGAAAAATCATTTTATACCTACCTTCAGTAATTTATTAATCGTGAGCCATAAACAACAACAACACTATTTTAGACACTACTTTTTAAACCACAGATAAGCACATAACATTCACTATTATTGAATTTCGAAGTACAAAAATATAATTTAAAAATAGAAACACAGAGTGCAGAGGTTCACTCAATGCGTGTGTGCCTCTATGATATTAGTATGACAATGCGGCTGGTTTTTTCGCTCGGGGTATGCCGGCGTCGTGACGATGTTGTACTTTATAGTCTGGGGAGTGCGAACACCATCTGTCAATGATATAATCCACGGTCGCTATTGTAAAACCTCTCACTTATTTCCGAACGCCGATCAATGGGAGCGGATTATGTATCACCGAATTATGAATGGACTATGAAAAGTTATCAATCATTACAATCTATTGTCATGTTGTGCGGTTTGGTTGTGATATGTTATGACACTGTTGTCATGTAATCGTTTATCACGACATGAATAACGTTTTGGTTTAATATTAGAATAATATAAGCAATGCTATACGAAGTGAAGTGGAGCAACGATATTACCTGTATCTATCTACATATATTATTATTCGAAAATGTGGTTATGATCTATGTGGCTATGAAAATTGTTGCAAATGACATTTTTGAAAAGCAAATACTATCTTAGGAAATCTTTTGATGTTACTTGCAAGTTTGTGTTATTAAACCAGGTTTTTGGTTATAAACATATATGTGTATTTTTACGTACTGACACCTTTGCGAAATTATTTAAATGATGAGTACCCCGATCGGTGGATAGAACGTTTGGGTCCAATTTTATAGCCACCACGATCGCCAGACCTAAACCCATTGGAATTTTTTACTGGGCCTGTTTAAAAGAAAACGTGTACAACAAATCAGTTAATACAGTAAAAGAGTTGCGAGCGCGTAGCGAAACTGAAGAAGCTGGTCATGCACGCCGGATTAGAAGAGTGTGCAATGCTGCACGCGGACACTGAACATTTAGTTTAATTAAGTGTAACTTAAACAATAAACGTTTTAACCAGAAATAAACTTGCTTTTATTGATATGCCCTAATAGCTTATGTGTAGCTTTTGCTCCTGGAGCTAGTATTGCTTGCTTAGGTACACCTTATCATAACTTTTTAGCACCACACATACCAGATATGTTATTTAGATAATGGACCGCTATAGCGTCATACCTTTTTTTTACAATCATGGGTCAAAACTGCAAGTAGTAAGAAAAAAAAGGAGAAAGTACTTGAAATGTTAATTTTATTAATGTTATATGATAAAAACGCCTCTAATTCTAATTAAATTAAATAAAGCAAGTCTCTAGAAGTGCGATGCCGAAAAATTACACCACAATACCAAATTTTGTTGAAATGGCACCCGATTGAATGACCAAAAGAACGCAATTTAAAAAAATAATTTTTACACTGTTGGTAAAACTGACATAAAAATTATGATTTTATTGCAGCCTGACATTTGGACTACCTCCAGTTACCGGATTATCCGTTATTAACGACCATATATTTATTACCCAGTATATTTATTACCTGTTGCTACAAAAAATTGGAGGACTTTTCTATAAATGAGGTCCTTCTTACATATCAAATTAGCGTTTTGTCGCACTGGCCACTTTAATCTAAATTATATATTCTCTTTGGTTAAGATTTCCAAATTCAAAGTTATAAATCTAATTAGCTTGTATATTTGAGTTTCGAAAACTGTCATTCATTTGTTTTTTCCTCATTAGCGGCATAATGGAAAATTTGAAATATCGTTCTATTTACGAGTACGAGTTCTACCTTAGCATCAGTGCTGCAGAACAGCTCGAAAGATTAACGAAGTGTATGACACTGGTGTCGCAAAAGAAACTCCTAAGTACTACTAAACAAGAGAAGCTGCAATTGGAACGGCTGCGATATCCACCGTCGTCCCCGGACCTTGCACCAGCAGAATACCATATTTTCCGAAATTTGGATAACTTGGTTTTTTATGTAATCAATGAAATACCTATGAGAAGGCAAAAGAGCATAAATAACAATAGTGCATACTAATAAATTTTAAATATGTTTTACCAAAAAAACTACTTTACATTCTTCCTATGCAAAACGCCAATTTTACGGTTAATTCTTTATATTTTCAACATGATTTTACTAGTACACTATCTGCGCGCATCGGTGCAGCGAAGTGCAGCAGCGCTGGCTGCACTTCGCAGTATTACTTGCGTTTGTTTTTGTAAAACTTCAACAAGTGCAAAGCTAGACCAAAATAAAACTAGCCCAAGTTACTTCTATATCTTCTACTATCTTTCAGTGAAAGGCTCGTCAAAATCGTTAAACCGTTCTAGAAATCAGCCCAAATAAACAGGCAAACTAAAAATTTAAAAATGCTAGTTTGAAGTAACCACAATACATGTAACTTTCATATGCTTTTAGTGATAAACTGTTAATTTGAAATAACAAACAGACATTTTAATATTACATTTATAGATTGTCACCTAATCGTTGAAACAAATAAATCTTAGACGAAAATACGTACCTTAATCAAATTTTGTGTTTACATCTAGTTTAGACGACAATACCTCCTATTTATTTCGCATCTTGGAAGTGGTTTCAATTAAGGTTATAGTAATCTTTTTAAATAAATAATATATCTTTGTATTTGAGGTCCTACCTTGATACTATTTGTTGAGTTTAGGGCACATTTGGCTCAGTAATAATATTGTAAAAAATCCACGCAACATAGAATTCTGAATGGGAATAATGAAACTCTTTTTTGTACTTTAATTAAGAATCGAGATAATATTTTTAAGAAACAAAACCCTACTTATTAAATGGGTAGTATATTTTATGTAAAAATAGTTCATGATTTAAATAATGTCGAAAAAAAACTATTGTGTTTATAGTTACACGTTTTATATCTTCTAATAATAGGTTAACACCTAATGCTTAAATATAATTAACACCTAAATTGCCAGACGACGGACCTAACGTGCCTGCTAAGCGCTAATTGTGTTAAGTTGCTCAATAGATCTAATCTACATACACGACTTAACCTTCAGGTTCGAAGTAATGACCGGCTGAACTGGTTCATGTCACTTTCTAAAAGACTTTGCAATTTGTTTTTTGGATCTGTTGGTCCGTACGTCAGAATTATTAAGTGTAACTCTTTGCGTAGGATCACTCGTGCTGATAGGTTTGTCCGGCTGCGCAGCCGTTTTTTTTCCTAAACTTCTGTACCTTTCTTTAAGACAATGCAATTTTTTAATGTAAACAAAAAAGTATAATGACAAGAATGTATGGTTGGGATTTTTTTGGATTGATTTGATTGGCAATATCACCTACAATAATCTATACAAGTAAAAATGAAACACAAAAATGTATGTACGCTCATAACTTTCGATCGACTCCACCAAATTGGGTCATTATTTTTTTATGTGTTTGTTATCATCTCATCATATTATATATAATAGGTATATAGTATATAAAACAATAAAAGAATAAAGAAATTTTCAGAAAATTTTCACAAAAATGAATATGTCGGTACGAAGTCCGACAGGTCATCATCATCATCAACAGGAGAGAGTTATGGCCATACGTTCCCACACTGGCCGAGTGAAGGTTGGGAACCAGGTCTACTTGTTTTAATTAAAGATTTACCGCGTTATTTTAAGACCAAGACAAAAGAGACGCTTCGGCATAAATGGGCCTGCTCAACCGGAGTGATACCACGGCCTCACAGAAAAGTGGTGTGTTTCAGTATGAGAGGATACCGGAGACTCATACCCCAACCCCTCCCCCATCCCCCTCCTCATCTGCAAAGTCTGGCAACGCACTTGTGACGCCTCTGGTGTTGCGGGTGTTTATGGGCGACGGTAAACGCTTACCAGTAGGCTATACGTCTGCTCGGTTGCCCCCTTTTCCATAAAAAAAGACTTAGATTTCCGCCATAAGTTAATAAAAAATTAAATTTTCAAAAGAGTATTATAATGCATGTGAGTATGCATTTGAAAGGAGTTCGCGAAATTCTACAAATGTAAATTGCCTAATGTTCCATAATATCGTAATATCCTCTAACATTCAGAGGCACAGTGTTAACTGTTCCAAAAATAGCCATTCATACACGCAGTGTAGCTTTATTTTTGAAATGACTTGACCCTTGATCTCTACTCCCTTCAGAATTAGCATTAGCTATATAGTATTAAGTAATATACGAGCTATTTAAATTTTACGAGCTATTTACGGAAATACAAAAATAAATAGCTACTGGGAAACACACTTATATTTACTTCCTTTCAGGATATTGTTTAGAATTTGACGTATCTTCTTGTGATAAAATGTATATTTTCTTTTTAAAAACAACTCCTGTACTACGAGTAAATACTCTGTCGCTGGAGAATTTACGAATATTAAAACTAACACAGAGAAGAGAACACTCAGATTCAGTACAGCAGTTAGTGGATCATACAAAGTTTTGGCCAATGTGAGTCTCGAAACCACACAACAGTGATTCTCTAGATCCACTTTTATTGAATTTACTAGTAAATATATTTCTAATTTTACTTTATTAAAATGTTACAGATAGATTGCCGCGCTAATTGTAAACGAGCTAAAACTTATGCAGCGGTAACCAGACTCCTGATAAACATACCTTACTAAACATTTTTAAGTATATACACATTATAGATAAGTAATACTTAGTCATGGACCAAATGAATGGTGACGTATGGTTTAAAAGGAAGCCACGTAGCTCTCTCCTGCGCTGTGTGTTGTGGATTCAAACTCCACATGGGAAAACACTACGAGATCCCCAAATTATAATTGTTCTGACTCTAGGTATTTTTTGTGTTCGTTTCTTGTGTGTTTGTAAGTTCCCCAGGGTCACAGGCTATAATATTGTTAATGCAGCTGTCTTTTTCTTTAAATAAAATGTATTTCCTGGGTGGAATCAAATCCTCAAATTCTGGCTTAGCGGTCAGTGGCCCTTACAACTAGACAAACAGTAATCTTTCTACGTCGCGCCAACTTGATGATAAGTTATCAACACGAACACACTGTTGAAGCCCCCGAAGATGAGTGCAGAACCATTCCAGTGTCTCTGAAGATATCATTAAATTTGCAAGGATGGATAACAGAATTTCGTGACTGACAGTATTAAAAGCGTTGGAGAAGTCAACTAATACTAAAATTGTAACTTTGGAGTACTCCATTAACTTTTTGATGTCGCCAGTCACTTTAAGGAGAGCGGTAACTGTGCTGTGACCAGGTCTGAACCCTGATTGCAAAGGGCTTATAAGTTGGTTTCTTTGTACAAACTGAGAGTTGTTTATAGACACATGCCTCGAGCATTTTGGATAGGAAAGGAAGAATAGAAATGGGTCGAAAATGTTCAGGGAGTGAAGGGTTGCTATTTTTTGGAAGAGGAATGATATGAGCTTTGCGCCACGAAGACGGGAAAATGCCAGACTCGAGAGAGAAGTTGACTATGTGAGTTATTACTGGGAGAATACAATCAAGGATGGTGACAATCATGGGACGGCTAATGCCGTCACACCCCACAGCTTTTGAACGGATAGGCAGGATGATCTTCTTAATATCCTCAAGAGTCACCGGAGAAAAAGTTTTTGAGAGATTCAGCAGTGGGACAGGACTAGTACACAGGACAGGGACTAATATATTTCTGTTAGTGTATATTTTATAAACACAATATATGTCCTTCTAATGTCACTGCATATTGGTTATTTTTCATCTATGATGTGTGGCAACACTGCTCTTGTACGCTGTTCTGTGTGTGTCGAAAATTATCTTCACTTGTTATCAAAATACATCTCGCTTTATACTAATAATTAGTTTTCTTTATGCCCCAAAACCCATCAATTTCGCTATACAACAAAGGCTATAATAATAGTAACTCCTGAAAAAGACATAAAATAAAACACTTGTAACCAATTAATTACACTATTTATTATAAAAATACATGCAAAGGAAATCAAAGCTTCCTTGTGTTTACGTCTCACAATTTTACTAAAAACCTTTCAAACATTCTGTCAGTCTAATCTAATTGACTTAAATAAAGTAATGTTAACGATATGTCCGATGTTTAGACGAATATAATACGTACATTCTACTCCTCTAAGTACTTCTCTGTTCCAAATAATTATGTATTAGGTATTTAATTACTGTCGTATTATTGATACTTATAAGACTTAACCAATAAGAATACACAATAAGACATCCCTCTACTCTGTTTCTGTCTTTCTATCAAGCCTCCGGAAATACATCGGTTAGCACTTGTTCAGATAGAACTATTCAAAACATTGCCTCTTATTCCATTCTGCATAATTCTGTGCTATCGTTTTCGTCAATTTGTAATAAATTATTGTTTATCAGTTAGACAACTTTGAACTTATATGAAAGCAAGTCTATTATTACCCAGACCTACCCTAGACAAGTTTTACCTACAGGAAAATCTAACACCATATCTTCTTATATTGGTAAATTGTTAGATTGCGTAACAGCTCCCAGATACATGTAGGGTATAGATAGTACACAATAACATAATTTATATTCTTAATACTTAATATTTTGTATTAGGTGTAGTTAATTAAACGCAACATAAAATTTGCTATACCTTTACGCTAAAACTTATTTGATGGAATAAAATGAACTTATTCATGTAGGTATACTGAAATAAATGAAACCTTAAAATTAACACAATCATATTCTTAGTTTTATATGATACTTTTCTGTTAAAACTATTAGGGAGCTAGTCTATACCTACATTTAAAATAAGAACACAAAATTAAGAAGCATACAAGATGAATTTGAATTTCGAATAATTCCACACGTTCAGTCTTATTAATAAAATGTTGGCAGATTCACATATTGTGTTTAATCATTTTTTAATTTGATTTGTACGACTTAATTTGAGCTCGGCAGATCAATTGGTCTCACTGACACTGTTTTAAATTAAAAAGTAATGTTTAATATCCTAATCTTATAATTATATATTTACATGGTTCTTATAACCAGTTTATAATGCACACACACGCCAGTCTTTCGTCACAGAGATCGCTAAAATGTCTCCTCAAGTATCGTGGCGTGGCGTATTTCGATGTCCACGGTTTTTCACATCCTTGGACATTGACCTTGAGGTCCTAGGGGCTTAGCCCGTGTAATGCTGCTACGGTATGTCGGGCGCGAGATGTGCCAGCCCGAGCTTGATGTTTAAGCATGCTGCGCTTCAGTAGAGCTCTGCCACAAGTTTGATGGGAGCGTGTCATAATGAGATGGCACTGTCACTAACGCGTCCGCCGTGGTCCTGTTTAGTGAACAGTTCTGAAATGAATAAAAAATACTGTAAAGGAAATGGTAATTTCGGTCGTAAGTACTTTTTTTATGTTAGTTGCAGCATTACCCTTATATACCTAACATTCATAAGTGTCAACATTCAGTTTAAACTAGTTTTAAGATATGTAACCTAAATGTATTTTCAGTTTGTACTATTCAACTTTTGTATTAAAGTAACCATCAGTTCCTTAGATAACTATTTTAAATAATATATTAAATCGAGAAGAGATATATCTACTTATGTTAAAACATTTGGTGAACAATCTGATTGCATGGCGAAAATATTAGCATTAGTTTTGGTATTCAACTAATATTATGAATTGGAAAGTAACTCTGTCTGTCTGTTACACTTTAACGGTTAAATCGCAGCACCGATTTCAATCAAATTTTACTATGAAGATATTTTGATTCTCGAAGAAGGCTATTAAGGACAGGCTACTATTTACCGCGACAAACGACGTACACAAGGGCGAAAATGCGAGCAAAAGTAACAAATAAAGCTTTAATTTTCAACTAGCTGACTAAACTTCGTACCACTTGTTATCATTTTCGTAAAAAATTCTGAATTACCGAAAAACTTATTTTAGTAAGCCCGTGGTAATTTCCCGCAGAGCCG
Source organism: Hyphantria cunea (assembly GCA_003709505.1). Taxonomy (NCBI): domain Eukaryota; kingdom Metazoa; phylum Arthropoda; class Insecta; order Lepidoptera; family Erebidae; genus Hyphantria; species Hyphantria cunea. The sequence goes on from PKRV01000076.1 coordinate 2,044,641, forward strand.
CAGTGTATACTTTGTTGTATACTATCTTTTATTTTTTCTATACAAATTTGTCCTGACAATAAAAAACGCATAAAAAAATGAATTATCCAAATTGATGCAGTCGATGGAAAGGTAAGCACGTACATATATTCTTGTGATTCATTTTTATTTGTATAGATTTGCAATGGAACAAAAGACATTTAGTATTTTGCACGCATTGTTACAAAACAGGTCATACGTCAAAAGCAAAAGGTTAATATAAATATTTGTACATAATATCTGTTCATCTGCCATTCATATTTATCTATAGAATTGTCTATATTTTACGTCATGTGTTTTAAATTTATTTCAAAACGTCCGTGTCTCTTTCTATTTCTGTCTTCAAAGAATTACAAATTCTATATTGATATCAGAACTTTCATATAAAACTTTCAACATTGCGCCTCAACAACAGCTTTTAATTTCATTAATGGTCTAGTGGATTAATTTTCGCCAAGTGTCGTGGGTTTAAATCCTACATGGGACAACACTTTGTGTGATCCTCAAATTGTTGTTCTTAATCTGGGAGTTCATTGTGTCCGTTTCATGTATATCTGTAAAGTCCTCCGCGACACAGGATATACGTTCCTAATGCGGGAGATGTCTTTAAAAAAAGAAGCTTATTTTGAGACGAAACGTATTCATGAATGTAACTGTATATTCTTAATAGCTCTAAATGGTATTTACTGAAGTCATTATTCTAAATTAAAAATTCAGTTGCAAACAAACAATCAAACCGAATCAAAGCTTATAAAGCGTGTTAAAAACGATAATCATCGAACGAAAATCAATATTCATGAATTAAACAGTGAAAACGGTGAGATTTTCTTGAGCAATTTTCCCTATTGCTCCAATGAGGTTCTGAAGTGAAAACTTCCTTAGGCGCGTTAAGCACTTTTTGGGTAAAAAAAAAATTATCGAACTCGAGTCATCGTCGCCGAACGCTCGACATGAGCTATATTAATATATATAGTATACTGTGTATATATGTATGTACATAGATATTATTAGTTTGCACTCCTATCGATTAGTCCTCAAAGACTACCCCGTATTTTTTTAACTATAATAAATAATAAATTCACAACGCCATCTAGTCCCAAACTAAGCGAAGCTTGTATTATGGGTACTAAACAACTGATATGAATACATAAATACTTTTTTTTTGTAAATACATACATTTTATACATAGAAAACATCCAAACTCCGAAACAAATATCTGTAGATCATATCTGTAGAACCCGAGACCTCATGAACAGCACTCGCGTACGCTACCACTGCGCCACCGAGGCAGTTATGAAACTATGTTTACATAGATTTCTCGTTTTGAGGGGGACCTCTTAGTACATTTCTGATAATGGGCATGACTGTATATAAAGATAAATGGGAACAGGTATTGTTCATTTTGTTTATTCTTTAATGTTATAACTTTACTTATTAAACTTTCATGACTTTATTTTAGGCCTTCATGTGCTTTATTTTTAAAAGTAAATGTTAGCTTACCTTTGGCTGTACGCGATGTGTGTCGACGCAATCTACTGGTAGTTTGATCATCTCCATTCTGTACTTGTAGCCGTATGAGGTCAACTTTACGATAGTGTGTAATGGAACGGTCATGTAAGGGAGTTCATCTGGAAAGAGAAAATTGGTTTATAGAAAGTACATCAACCATTTTGTTCGAATTTCTTTAGCAACATCGCAGGTTATCGAAGAACTTAATATATTCAAAAGCAGCTGTAGAACTAGTTACTGACTGGTAACGTATTGCGTAAGAAACAAACAAGCTATCACAACTAGTTACGAAGAAAAGAAGAAGATTTTATCGTATTTCTTAAATGGTTGTGAAACTTAATCGTTTCACACGTTCAACGTAACGCAAGACAGGCAGTTACACTTAGTGTTTTTTTCTTATTTGTTGTATGCAGGTAACGAATACTTATGTAGTCTCAACATCTACGCTATTTTACAAGAGTATTGGTAAGGATGGAAAATTATTCAAAGTAATCACTTGAATGATTTTAGTATCGTATTTTTTTATGATAAAATTATCATTTGAAAAAAAAGTGACAGTAATCTTCTAATAACAAAAAGCACAAAAAGAGGATAAGTAGAAAAAAATTTCCACCTCCTTACAAAAGTGCATAAAGTATATAATAAATATAATAATCTGCGCAAAACGGCTGGCAGAAGCTGGATGCGAGAAGCCGAAAATCGAACCAAGTGGCGTGAAATTTGAGAGGCCTATCTCTAGTCCCAAACTAAGCAATGCTTGTATTATGGGTACTAGACAACTGATATGAATACATAAATACTTTTTTGTAAATACATACATATTATACATAAAAAACATCCGAACTCCGAAACAAATATTTGCAGATCATACAAACATTTGGTGCGACCCAGGATACAAACGCGAGACCTCATGAACAGCAATCGCGTACGCTACCACCACGCCACCGAGGCGCAATTATAAATAAATAAGAAAAAAATAACTTAACAATACTCACCAAGTTTAGTATCCAAGAAGTATCCAAGCATACATCTGAGCACAGCCTGGTGGCCAACCACAACGACATTCTGTTCGTCTTCGAGCGCTGACAACGCGGGCCTCAGCCTGGTCATGATGTCGATGTAAGACTCGCCCCAGGGATATCGGTAGCGCAGTTTGTCCTGGTCGCGCCACGCAAATTCTTGAGGGAAGCGCTCTTGCATCTCCTCGTAGGTTAGACCTTCGCAGATACCCTGAACAAGATAAAAAAGCTGGTCAAAAGCCATATTTGTGGACTCCAATAGGCTGAATTAAGCTCAGGTTTAAGTTCCAATTATGTCTTTGACTATGTCATTGGGTGTTTTACTATTTTTAGAACTATTTGGAGGACATTTTAAGAGCAATATTTTTTCTAACTTATTTTTGATATGAAATTTCTCATTGGTTAAAAGCTGTAATATATAAAACAACTAGTTGACCCACGCAACTTAATCAGCGACTCGTCGACTATATATATATATATATATATATATATATATATATATATATATATCCGTAATGTTAGCAGTCCTATCTCAGGCGCACCAGCAAAAAAACATTCATAAATATCGTGAAAATTGGTTTGATAATTTCGAAGTTCATCGGGAACAGCAATGTGATACGAAGATTGTAGATACCTAATTGATTTACGAAAATTATAGTTTAGAGTTTATCTAGGTCCAGTTATACCTACGTTCAAAGAGAATGTCACTTTGATCTATTTATAAACGGTTCAATATCAATACAGTATATGTAACAAAGTGAGTCAGATAGAACTGGTTATATTAATACTAGTAGGGGTGCCAAAAACTAATGGCTTAAATTAACTTATACATAAACAAATGAATTCTTGAACTAAACCTCTCTATAAATCAATATTTAACTAACGAATGGGGTATCTAAAAATCTACTTGGTACTTTTGTATATGTAGCAATATTATCATGTTTTTTATTAGATACTAATGTTATAATACATATCAGTAGCCTTTTAGTTCGTAATTTTATCGGCTTGTTTTCATTTAATTTGCACTCGTAAATGATAATTACTGTTTAAACGTGCCAACCTTACAATGGAGTACTTTTCCAATCGACGCAGTGATGTAGGTCGAATGGACTCATATTGTCGTAATTCATACAAAACAGCTGAAGCCAAGTATATGCGCGAGTCATTCATTTCATGATGATATTACTACGAAGTGTTAAACGTAGTCAAACTGTTGAAACGGTAATAAAGGAGAATTGCTTACGTAAACTTTTTTACGTTTCTCTTTCTATAAATTGTTCGGTGTCGGAGTTTGGGTGTTTTATATGTTTAATAATATGTATCTATGTATTTACAAAAAAGTATATATGTATTTGTATCAGTTGTCTAGTACCTATAACACTAAGGACTAGATGGCGTTGTATGTTAAATCTCCGAAATATTTAGGTTTTGGTTATGACTAACCATAGACCACGATAACGAAACCCAAAGACATTCTTCCATGTTTCTATGATATAAAATAAAGTATTTCTGATTGAAGACTGTTCGGATTACAGAACGGTGAATAAGCAGATTTTCCAGCAGTCAGTTCAGTAGGTGATCCGACAAAGAACCAGGGTCATCGATGTAGCCCACAGGATTAGCAAGCTGAAGTGGCAGTGGGCTGGTCACATTTGCCGAAGAACCGATAACCGTTGGGGTAAACGAGTTCTTGAGTGGAGACCGCGTCTCGGCAAACGTAGTGTAGGACGTCCACAAGCCAGGTGGAGCGATGATTTGCGCAAGACGGCTGGCAGGAGCTGGATGCGAGAAGCCATAGATCGAACTAAGTGGCGTGAAATTGGAGAGGCCTATGTCCAGCAGTGGACTGCGATGGGCTGATGATGATGATGATCAGTTCAGTAGGAGTTCTAGTATCTCTTACTTTTAATGTATTATTGAAAGAAACCTTGAAGAAACCTTGGCTGATAAGTAAATAAAGCAAACAAGACAACAGAAACCATTATCCTTTGAAGAGCTTTTAAGATTTACGACTCGATTAACGATTCTGATAACGAGTCTATCAGCTTAAGCTTTACACGTCATAGATACTGAAATTCTTGGGTATCTAGAAAAACTTGTTGACACTATTTCTATAAGATTTTTCGTAACTAACGAAGTTAACGTTATTACGGTAAATTAAAGTCCTGACTTCAAAATCAAGTTTTCAATAGTGTACAGTGTTCAAAATTGTATTGTGGTAGTTTACTTTACATAAGATTTGCTTCCAATAATTGCTTTTAAAATTTATTTGTAACCCGGTAATTACGAACACGGAAAGATACCGTTTTAAGAAATATTTCTGCTTCCGAGTTCTAAAATACTTTAGATGTTTGTAGCTGATTCTAAAAACTAATGTGGACCTTAATTCAGCTGAATATGTTTTACCTTATTATTATTTTATTTCATCCCAGAGCACCCATAATGTTCAACTGCTGGACTCGGGTCTCTTCTCAGGAGAGAGTTAAGATCATACGTCCCCACGCTGGCCAAATGCGTGTTGGTGACTATTTTTTATTTAATATCCATAAAAGTGCAATGGCGGTCTTAATGCCTCAGGCATTCTCTACCAGTCTATTGTCAGGTTTTGTGAAGATGAATGTATTTACGAAATTCATAATTTATCAAAAACATTTTTTTTTTGTTTCAACTTCACGCTGTGTCCATTAAATTTGAAAAAAATGATATTGTAGGCGCATCATAATGAAATCCGTAATCCTTTTTCAAAATTAAATATTATTTACTAACTAAAAGTTACAAGAACTAAAAATAAATAATGAGTAGCTTTAAACCACTTACAGCATCTAATTCATTGAGCGCCCTGACTATTCTCTTTGGTGCTCTAATGTCCGTAGCTGTCTGCTTGGTGCGTCGCAGCTCCGAGGTCCACACGGTCAAAGGGTCGCGGCATCCAAGAGCATTGATGTAGTTGGCCAACGCCTGCGCATACAATTCTCCCCGAGGGGACAGGGAAGCGTCGCCTCCGATCCGGCCGAGCACGTTGTACTCGCTCTCACCATGCTGGAAATTAAACATGCTTTTGGAATTCTAGAGTATACTCTGTAGTGTACCGTAGGATTTAACAGAACAGTATGCCATATCTTTGGGAGGAGGTAGAGAACCCAGGCAGCAACGCGCTTTTGTACCTTGCTTGTTGTAGATTCCCATGGGCGGCGGTAAAAATACGACGAGTGGCCTGTCCATTCTTTTACCGCCTACATACATACACAAACTCAAGCCTGTTACACCACTATTATTATCACGCGGTGTTGACATATCCGTATTTATAGAGACGTTTTGACGAAGCAAAGCCACTTTATTAATGAAATAGGTATAACTCCAATTTTTAAAATTTTCATTCGTATCGACGTATTATATACGATAAATTATCTATACACATAATGATATATACTTCACAAGTGCGTTAATCTATCGTAGATTCGCAATAGTAAGGCGAATAATATATTTATCTTGTTATGTACAATTTTGTGACATTCAAATATTTCACGCTGATAAACAATATTAATTTATATCTAGTTTCTTAAAACTCGGTAGAACTGAGACCAACGCACTTGGCACCGATATCAGCTTTGTTGCATTAGAATATATTTGGAGTATTTGGACCATCCAGGAGTGTGGATGAATTGGGAATGGTGCCGTATTGTACACATTTATATGATATTCAATATTGTTCTGGCGGTAGCAAAGTCTAAAATAGGACCTACATTAGAGAGTTTACAAATAGGATTTAATCCTGAACCCCGCTTTATCGTCATCAATTATTATTTTGTGTATCTAAGTGATGTTTGAAATTTAAAAGAACTTTTTACTTCAAAATGTGTTCAAAACATTGACTTTAAAAATAATAATTGAAAAATATCTTTACTTCAGAATGTCCATGCAACTGATCCCTGTTCATCTGCTTGTTAGTATTGCAACATTCACATTTGCAAACATGTTTATAATGATTGATTACGACAAGGATGTAAACAGCAATTATAATCAAGCAAAACACGTTTATCTCAAGAGATAATCATTTCGAATTGGTACGATTGATATATACTTAACGATATGCTACACAAACTTGAGAGGATAATGTACTGTTGATAAAAAAAAACAAAAAAAAAGTGCTATGCTTTGTACGCTTTTCACAAAAGTTTTTCTCGCGCACAAATTATTTATGAAACGAATTGTCGGTTGCGGGATTTTCGGACTGATACGTCCTTCCAAAAAAGAGTATAGGTACTTCTACAAGGTACCTCAAATTCAAATTCAAAATCAATTATTCAATTAAGACACCAAGTGACATTTATGAACGTTAAATTGAAGCTACAGATAAAAATAATAGATCGACACAAGCAGACGCCAGATGTACTTTATTGTCAAGGTGAATTAGATGTGAACACCAAAATTCACTGCCTGCTTGTGTCGATCTATAACTTCTAGTTTCCAAAATGCGTAGGGCCTTATGAGAAGAATACTGGACTTCAACTGTTGGTTTCCGTGGGGTGACGGTTTGAGAATACAGAGCGACACCACCTTTCCATGGGTGCCGTAAGAGGCAACTAAGGGTACATACAATGCAGAACAACATAACGGTTAAAAGAAGGAAAACATAAAGCAAACCCTATACTAAAACCCGCCTAGATAGTGTGTGTAAAATTTTGTGAAAAATATAGTGGGTTTAAAGTAATATTATAATATCTATATCTGTGCGAACGAAGCCGCGGCTAAAAACTAGTAATAAAATAAAAAAATCACCAGTAATATTGCAGTAATATTTAACTCTAATAAAATTTTCACACCATTGTTATGATTTGTAATAATAACAGTCACACACCATTGATACGGTAGAAAGTACATGATCTTTCAAAAATTATTATCACCAGCTCTGAACTATTTTCTTGTAAAATAAATCACGGTCACATTCGGTGACCAGTCGACTCCCTGTATCATAAGAAGAAGCCTTGCAAAAAGGAATAAATATATGTTAAGTTACTCACCCTTGTGAAGTATAGCGTTTGTGGTAAAGCCCTCATTCCTGACAAGTATCCCAATATACCAGACTCTTTCTGTCCAGCCACCCTGTGCGCTGTAACTTTCTCTCCGAAATTCTCAACACGAACAAAACTAATACCCTCTAGGCTTTCGTCGATCGGTTCATATTGCCTCATGTAATGTTCTAATTTTTTCTTCAAGTCATCGACGGCCTCCTCTTCACTCATAGACTTGTAATCAGCTGAATAGTGGAGGATCTCAATAATGTTCTTTTCTAATAACTCCTGGTCTTCACAGACGCATTCGATAAACAGGATTCTGAATCCCATGTCGGAAACGCAGTACTCTTCTAAATCGCGACGCTGTTCCCTCGTAATGTTGGTTCCGTCAAAGATCTGAAAACGTAATTACGTTTCATATTGCATCATTATCACAAGTTGTTTATTATGTATAGTTCTATTTAAAGATAATGTAAGTAAAGGAACTAATCTCGAAAATATATTTTTCCTTATTAGTTAGTTAATTCGTTAAATATTTTTATAGATTTTATTTAGCCAGAGATTATGTCAATTCAGTTGAATACATTTAAAAGAATTAAGACTCTTTTTTCTGCCAAAAGTTAGAGTAAAATAGAAATTTTGACATTACACTCAAAACATTAAAAAAATAACTTTGTCTCTCTGTCTGTTACGTTTTGACGGCTAAACCACTGCAGCGATTTCAATAAAAACTTTGCATGGATACTGATTCTTGAGGAAGGCCATAGGGTTTTCTTTACCGCGATAACCGACATACACGCCGGTGGAGCCGCGGTCAAAAGTTTCTTAAAATTATATTTATATGTGGAAATTGCAAACCGAACCAAAACAAGTGCAAGATGGTCGAAATTTAAGGTAAATCAAAGATACGCATTCCGTCTTAAATCTTAGCTAATCACTTTACTACAAACAAACACCAACTTAAAGTTCACATATTATGAATTGGAATTCTTCTTATTCTTTTATTAATATGGCAACCAGCCTGATCAGCTATTTCTGCCAATATTAAGTATTTAAAGGCTAAGTCTTCAAGTCTTCGTCGTGATGAAATTAATGATAAAAAATGTGGATGAGATAAAATGGAGATCGTCTTTCGAAAAAACAAATTGGAATTAATATTATGACAACAGTCAAATAATTTCGTCATATGGCGTGGTTCATAATTTATCTTATCTATGGCTCATTATTTTTAATTTTAATAGGTGCATATAAATTTACAATATTGTTTAGATTTAAATATAGTCACCTCTTACAACTAATCTATTGAATGGTATTTTCCTGCAATATTAGAATAACAAAGTGAGGAATATTTAGGAATATTTTAATATCGATAAGACAAATATTTACTTATGTTTTTGAAATGTATTATTGACGTTTACAGTATTAAAACTGTCATTTGGCAAAATTGATGCAAACTATCAAAAACAGCAAGATTGAATATTTCGGCCATGTGCTTGGGCACGAAAGACATATGCTCTTGGCTGCGTAATCGACCGGACCGGTATCACCTCTGTCGAACAACCGTTAAGCCTGACCAATGACAAGGAGGAGTACAGGAAGCTGACGGTTAACCTTCAAGATCGAAGAGGCACTTGATGAAGAAAAAGAAATATTACGAAGCAAATGAATAAAGTGTGTTGCCATATCTAATAAGAATAGGTATTGGAAGTTACAAGAACAAATACTTCATTCTATAAAGACTCAACTACTATTGACTGCCTCGTTGGCGCAGTGGTAGTGCATGCGACTGCTGTGCCAGAGGTATCGGGTTCGATTCCTGAGTCGGACCAAGTGTTTGTATGATCTGCAAATTTTTGTTTTGGAGTTTGGGTATTTTCTATGTATAATATGTATGAATTACAAAAAAATAGTATATATGTATTAATATCAGTTGTCTAAAACCCATAGTACAAGCTCTGCTTAGTTTGGGACTAGATGGCGTTGTGTGTTAAAATGTCAGAAAATATTTATTTATTACCGTGACACATTATGATATTTTTTATTTATTTTTTAGACCTCTTGCACACATGTACAACGGCGGGCTTAATGCCCAAGGCTTTCTCTACCAGCTAACCTTTGGGTGGTGTAGAAATTTTGTTGTGAGGTGCATTGTGATGGCAGTCAGAAAAACCTACCTACATTTATTAAAGTTATGTAGTTATAAATACATTTTTCTGTACTAGAATTGTATGTCTTTCCTCAATCATCAAAACCGCTTTTAACTGCCAAAGCATAACAAATAGATAGATAGACAGACAGAGTTACATTCGAATTTATAACATGAAGTATGGTTTCTGACCACGGCTTGTCTTACTTATTTGCCTCTAAATGTGTCATCACCTAAGCAATTTCTGGTAAGAGTTTCCGGGTAGAAAAATACAATTGATAAAATCTTTTGTTTCCGCATTCAACATCGGATTATTTCAACTAATCTGATAGCATTTTATTTTATTAGCAATTTTAAAATGTTGAAAAATATTGCGAGTTAAAAACTGGTAATTTAAAAGCAATTTTATCATCTTTAGAGTACAACTCGAATTTGTCATCTAGTCACGTGCTAGTCATTTCGTTGACCAATCTATTGCCTACTTCTTTATGAAAACTTTTTTAGAAATGATATAAAGGAAATTTACTAGTTAACATTTACTTACAGCTACACTATTGCCATCCTTCAACCAGAGCACAGCATCTTGTACGGCTTCACGAGCACTCTGGCGGCGTATGGCAGAACCCTGCGCGTTGTCCGCGCGGAAAATGTCATGGCTACCATAAAGTGCCATGTGCCGACGTCTGTACTCACTGCAGTCGAACACTGGAATCAAATATATAAATCACAATCGTATAACAAAAACCAACTATAGAACACGACAAAGAGAATGTAGTTTTCTAAAATTTTACTTTTAATTAAGGAACTGGCAAAAAGTCAAGAGCCCTGAAGTTTTGTTGCAAGACAGTGAACTTATCAGATGCTATAATTAGGGAAATGTATTTTTCAGACTAAAGAATTGCTTTTAATCTTATAATAACTTGTTTGCAACACAAAGAGTTTGAGTCACTTGAACAACATTGAACTTTTTGCTGTAAGATTATAAAATGTGGCGTGATAATGACAAATAAGAAATCTAGATGCAGCTAAAATATCTTAGGTACTGGCAGTTATTAATAACATTAGACGAAAAAACTTTACGAGATTAAAAAACTTCTTAATTCGAAAAATGTACTTTATAATCGTACATTGTAAAGAGAGGTCCAATGGGTGTAGATATGTGTCAGCGACTAGACCAAAATCTTGTTAACTGTCACGATTTAACTCGTTGGAACATCAACAATAATAAATGAAAACGTAAATAAATGTACATGTTTTCAATTATTCTATCAAAAATATTCTATAAATGAAACCTTTACAGTTGTTTTAAGTTGATTTACACGCGTTGTCAATCATTCACAAGCAAGAATAGTTAATATCATTTCAACCATTTATTGTTCCATTGTCTACAGCCTTGTTGTTAACCTACTTCTGACTGCATGTCTTTTATTACATGATAATAAACTATTTGCACATTCTATCAATTTACTCTGAATAATCTACACTGTCATTTTAAACCAACTGACCCATATAACTTGGGCTACTTCTCCTTATAGGTATGAATTTTTAATGTCCGACTGAACGAATTGAATGGACCCAACGTAGGCATGTTTCACATAATTCTATCGGAACCAAACAGCAACGATGAAAAAACTCTTTAAACATATTCATGTAGACTGTGTTAAGATTATAATTATGAAGCAACATGTTTAGGATACGATGGAACTGACATTCTCCTCAATACTTTGATCTTTATTCAAATGTAACAAGAAGAGACATTATACCTAGAAATGTTCACTAAATCTTTCAACCAAGGAGCAATTTTAGAAGTATATAAAAAATCTCTTATATATCTGCCATTAAAGTATATAACAAATTACTAAATATATTCAAGGATCAAACCTTTAAATTTTTTTTTAACGTAAACTATCCAGATAGCTTCTTAAAAATGTTTTTACAATTTAAATAATTACATGACAAGTAAGGAATGATTACATAGTGACATGGTTTTATAAAAAAACATATCATCAACAACCCATAATGTCCCACTGCTGGACTCGGGTCTCCTCTCAAGAGACCCTCTCTTTAAGGCCATACGTCCCCATGCTGGCCAAGTGCGGGTTAGGGACTGGCAAGACTACGTTGTGGCTACGGAATCTAACCTTTGGATATTTTTAAGCCGCCCAAGGGCCTCCAACTAAGCTTCACGACTTTTATTCTATGATGACAACCGGGACCGATTGCTGAACGTGACCTCCGAATCACGGAGATGCTCATGGTAACATGCCACCAGCGGTCACCCATACAGGTACAGACCGCGCCGCCGTTGCTTACCCTCCGTGATTGTTTCTAATCACCGAGTGCAACTGGGCTATGAGCGCCTCAAAAAAAATCTATTTATCCTTTTTTGTTTACTTTATTGATATACTATAAATTATCTTGACATCAACTAAAATTGAAGCAATTTAACTATTAAGACATCATAAACCATAATATTAATTGCATTCAGTAATGGTTTTGTTAAATTAAAAAATCAATCAAACCATACTATTGACACTGACATTTGTTGTATTGCATGCCATTAATATAATATATGACATTGCTAGTTGCACACCATTGTTATGGTAGAATGTACTCGTCCTTTAAAGAATTATTATTATACATTTCATTTCAATTATGTGAGAATAGTTTATCATTATCATCATCATCATCATAAGCCTATCGCAGTCCACTGGACATAGGCCTCTCCAATTTCACGCCACTTGGTTCGATTTCAATTATTTTTATTAGAATTAAAAAATTTAATAGTATTACGAAATGTAGTACTATTTTAGCAGAGAGATAATACATAAAACACACCCACAATTTTATGGTTATTAAGATAAAAAAGAACACTTGTTCCTAATCAGAGCGGTCGTATTCTTGGTGAAATTGGTGTCGTGGATGATGCAAGAACGTGAAGCTACATCTGGGTCAGGGTTTCGAAGCTTTGTCATTGATTGTACAATGTACACAACGTGCTAACTAGTTGTGTTGATAAAACTACAGTTAGTTTATAAATCGACTTATAAACGTGACTGCCAGAGATACCTAACTGATTAGTTAGATAAAGTATGATGATTTATATGTTGATGCTTTAAAAACTCAAAAACTACTGCAATGATTGGGCTCAAATTTTGACACGTTATTCAACTCATTTCAAAGATTGATTTTATCAACTTTTAGTGTAAATTTTGTACCTGATTTTTCACGAGAGCAACTACTACCAACTGTAACACACTGTAGCTCGCTTAAGGCTATTCTGAATCATAAAACTCTTGAAATATAACATTAAATTGAAATCTTTAGACATTCTATTTATGACAGGTACATGACACATGAAAAAAAGTCATATATACAGATATAAAATGGATTATATTAGTCACATATGAAAAGTAATAGTACTATCAACTGATAGTACATTAGTAGAAAATACATGACGTGTCGTATACTTCGATAATGTAAAATATTAACCTACGGTACCTACTAATGTTATTGATTAGGAAAATATCAGACATCATAGAAAGTTGATAGCAATAAGCTACATATATAAGCTAATTATTAGGACTACATCATATCTTAGAAGTAGACATCGAATATATTTTGAAATTAAAACACATAAAAAGACACTTTCATATATAGGTATGCTCTGGACAGAAATCTAACCTGCGGCCTCAGACGTTACAGTGTAATAAATACCGCCCTACTTAATAAGAATCAATCAATCAATCAACAACCAATAATGTCCCCCTGCTGGGCTCGGGTCTCCTCTCAGGAGTGGGTTAACAACCCATAATGTCCCCCACGCTAGCCAAATGCGGGTTTGGGTCTGGCAAGACAACTTTGTGGCTACGTAATCTTACCGATGGATGTTTCTAAGCCGCCCAAAGGCCTTCAACTAAGCTTCACGACTGTTACCCTATGATAAAAACCGGGACCGACTGAATATGAATAAGTGAAATTATTTTACATAATATATTTTCAATAGCATTGTCTTCAAACACCGTGAGATTTACATTATTTTATGTGTTAAACGAATATTTACTATAAAGAAATTAAACATATGTCAAGTATGTTTGTTAGGTTATATGTAGAACAACGGGACTCGAATATGTGACTGTTTCTTGGCATTTTTAATATTACCGAGTAAACTAGAGGATAAAATATTTTGGTGAAACTAGAACAATGGCAAATTAGTTTCTTCTTTCTTTCTGATGCAGTACCTTTAGTGCTTTCACCATTCCAATTCAGATGTCTGGACAGTCGATGTGCTAGCTGGCTTTTGCCACGAGCCGGTAGTCCAACCAGCGCGATCAGTAAAGGCGCGAATTGGCTGATGTGATTGGAGCTCACTGTGGACAAGAAAAGCAGTTTTTTGTCAAGATGTATTTTTACATACTTAGCTTAAAACGAGGTCGGTCCTCCAGTTGCCTTTTAAACTATTCAACAGATTTTAATGAAGATTTCAACAATAGATAGAACGATTGAATAGAAAAGTTCATGTGTGTACACATGCACAGTACAGGAAATCCGAGAATTTCAAAGTCTTCCAAGCGAAACGTTGCACCCGCTAGTTAGTAATAAAGCAATGCTATGAATGAAAAAATAATTCGGACTTGTTGGTATTTTTGGCGCAAAGGATAATGAAACACGTCTTCTCTATGCTGTTTAACAGATCAGTGTGTACGACTAATTGGAGTATATCATAAAGAACTCTTTAACAGTTTTATTTTTATTACTAAAGTACTAAATTTTTTATACATACATACAGAAGAACCAGAACCTCCTTCTTTTATGAAGTCGGTTAAAAAATAACAAATAAATACTATGTTATTGAGGAAACCCCAAGTCCAATTGCTGTTAAAAAGTCACCGACATCATTATTACGTTTCGTATTTGTGAAATAATCATATCAATTAAAACAAATATTGAATAGTATTAAATAATAATTTAAGGTTTAAATAAATAATATTTAAACGGTTTTCCTTGACGATGTTACTTAGCGCTGATATCAAATGTTATTTTTATTTATGTGCAAAAAATATTTTTTGTGGGTGTGCCCAATAATGAGTACAGAAATTCTAGTGTGAGTATATTTTACATCAACTCGGTCTCGACGGCGAGCGCGTTTAACGTTGCGATTGGTGGAAAATTTATTTAGGGCAAATCACAATGCTGAACACTGTGACGATTGCTTAATCGTCACAGGTTGTAAAGTGTGAGTTTATTTCACATTAACTTTAATGTGAAATGAACTCACACTTTTCAGCCTGTGCGACTACCACGGCCAGTGCGACCTGGCCGAAACGTCAGGCGAATCAGAGATATGTAATACCATTAAATAGGTGATCGCATTAATTCCCATGAAAATATTTATTATATCACACTATGCGCATGTAAGCGAAGTAAACTATATGTATATCTATTAAAATATATATTCGCGTGGAACATTTATGAGTTCATCTCGACTCTTGTGGGCTAATATTATCATTAACCTTAACTGACGGGTCCGGGTCAAATGATTATTCATTGTTTACTCTTGAGCCACCCAATAGCACGGTTATATAGTTTATTCAATAATGGAAGACCTGCCTTGATGATGATGATGAAACTATGAGCTGTTTCAGAATAATTTAATTAACCCTACACACAAGTTGACAAAGAAAATTACGTGCATCCATCTGAAATTGTGATATTTAAAACATGTACGAATGTGAATATTAATGTGTACCCATATCATCTCTCTTCTTACTTATTTCTGTTTTGAAAAGTGACGTGTGTCCGTGTGTGTGTATGTAAACAAGAACGCTTTCTCCACACCCAATGTTCAAATCAAAGACAATTGAACAGTATGCAGTTTACGATTTGAAGATTAAAGCTACTTTTGCTGTACTTCTATTTCTATACCGTTAAACAGTAACAATGTGTACTGAGTATTGCATTAAGTTATTTTGGTATACATAAATCGTTATAAACAGTTGCGATAATATTTAAAACACATTCTATTTGAACGTTAAAATAAATTGATAAAACTGAAAGAAATAATAGATCAAGGACACATTGATTATAAAAACTAAACCCGGTAGAATTATACGGACGATAAAATTCATTATACCTAAGTTAAGAAAAACAGAATATATGTATACAATTCAGGTAGGTGTTCATAGTCCCAATCTACTGGAATATTTATTTGAATATTATTTAAATGGATTTCGCCCGCTTTAGAATCACTAGACTGAAAAATAGTTCGAAGTATAAATAAAAATGCATAACCTTTTTTTAAATTTGAAAGTTTCTAATGTCAGTTTCCAAGTCGAAAATAATCGTCATGTGTGTACAAGACAAGTGATCCGTTGGAACAAATGGCATTTAAAATGGTAAACGCGAATGAAATGGACCAATAGCAGCATCGAACGTGTGGCACACCTTCAAAACTTGTTTTTGTACTGTTTCTGTACAAACAATGACATCATGATGAAACTGCATATTATGCTGTTCTACCACTTTTTGTTATCGTAAAATATTATGTTATATATGTTTACACAAATCCTTTGCGATTCTGAGTTATTTGTTTTGTAATTTTCACGTAACTTTTTAGGGTCACTGCACTTTTTATACATAACCTACAATCTCCTTGTTTTTCATGGAAGATGTACATGCAATTAAAAATAATAAACTAAAATGTGACAAAATGTTACATAAATAATGAGGCTTCAGTATATTAAATTGGTATAAATTACATTACAAACACAATTTTGAAAATTATTTACTGGTTAAACTTCAACTGAAGAATGAATATTTTAAGGATAAATTATTTTTTTTAAATCTACATAGTGCCAGATTGACAAAAAAGTCGTTTTCGTCTATAAAACTCTTTTAAGCCTGTTAAGTCTACAAATATTTTTTCACTCAGTGAATATTTGCCTTCAACACTAATGTTGCCAAAATAATATTGCTTCCTACTGACTGATTTGACTGCATTGACCTTCTACTTATAATGTGTCATATTAATTTAGGTAGGTCAACTTTCATATTATGACAGCTATCATCGTAATTCATACGCTGACGTCGGTACAGCATACGTTCTCTATTCTTCACCAACACGTGTAAGCTACTAGGGTTGCCAATTTGTTAATTTGTTGCAATTATTCAGGCACACTGTTGTTAACTGCAATAAACAAATCTCCCGTGGTCATCTACAAATCAAGGTATTAGAACGCGTAGAGGTGTTGGATGAAGGCGGCACTGGACCGGTTGTTGTGGATAGCCTTGAAGAAGCATCCAGAAGTGAACAGTTTCAGCTAAGATGATACCTATTGGGGTATAATTTTATTGCGTTTTTAACTTAGGGTTGTCACCCTAAGTTACAGATAAACATTACTTCATACGAACTGATCAATAAGCGAACGCTTAGAAGGGCCATGATTAGATAACTACAGACGGAGGTGTGTGGATGTGGCGCCCTTCTATCAACTTTTTTGGTTTCTACAAAATAGAACTCCCTCAATCTTTACAAAAATTGTTTATAATAGTTATCTAAGTAATGAAAATTTTAAATTTATAATACTTTAACGCTTTCAATAATTTTAATCTGTTTGAGTTTTTAATAGTACTTATAGTTATGTTTATATTTTCTTTATTAAAACCTACATCTACAAATTACACCTATATCTCTTACTAATCCAAACAAATAATATTGTTAATACGACAGTTCTTTGACTGCACTCCTGACCTCTCTGAAAACGGTTCGGTTATCTTCTTCTTTTCGAAAAATGAACTATTGAAAACTAAAAGAATTTATAAATTTTTACCAGTAACCCCTGAGATGCGCGCGTTCGAACAAAGAAGCTCTTCAGCTTTAAAATATTAAGTAGGAGTTGATTCAGAATACCTAAAAATAACGGTTCATATTGCGACGCATTGATAATAATTAAAAAACTTACGATATGATAAGTTTAATCAAGCACTTATTCAATTTCAAGTTTGGACTTTACCCTGATCACATATCTCTGTCTCATGATTATCATGTACCTTTAATAGTGAAATAATTCTGGGGATTACGCTCTACATAAATAGAAACCGCATTTTCATGTACCCGTCTCTCAGAAAGTAGGTTTTCTCTTCTATACTACGCATACTTCTACAGTCGCTTCATACGACACCTATAGGATTTTTTTTTATTTTTTTTTATATTTAAGCTGCCAAAATGACTCTGCCCTGCCTGATGGAAAGCATGAGCAGAATCCAAGAGTGGTGGTCACCATCCTCAATGCGAAAAAGAACAATGCAGCATGGTGACCCACACTATGGCGGCCTGGGGGGAAAGGGGATGGTGAGGGGGATAGGGGGCGTTGGATTGGGGTATGGGCCTCCGGTATCCTCACTCACTCGATGAAACACAGCGTAAGCGATGTTTCACACTGATTTTCTGTGAGGCCGTATCACTCCGGTCGAGCCGGCCCATTCATGCCGAAGCGTGGCTCTCCCACGGTAAAAAGGATGCATAAACACACTCCGTATTCTTAATCCGTCACCATACACAGACATACTATATGCTTAATTATTAAACTCGTTGACAGAACATTATGGTAAATCATGGCATTCATGTATTTATAACACCATTTAGATACATGTTAAATTGATTTGGATTTGCTTTCAAAACTCAAAAAGTTGTGCACACTGATTGAGCTCTAATTTTCACATGATAAAAAACCCACTTCAAAATATTTGGAATATATTTTTCTTTTTAGTTTTCTTTTTCATTTCTCATGATGCGCCACATCGAAGCGTGGCAGAGTACAGTTAGTTTTTAGTCATCAAACATTTGTCCCGCATCTCCACCCGCGAGTATGTTGATTTTCTCGATAAAAAGTAGTCTATGTCCTCCTCAACTATCAAAGGATCTCTATACTAAATTTCATCTAAATCGGTAGAGCTGTTTAATCGTGAAAGTATAGCAGACAGACAGAAAGACAGAGTTACTTTGGACTTAATTACATTAATATGGATTAACCCGCAATTGAAAGACTGTAAAATGACATCATAAGGATAAATATTGCATTCGAGATTTTCCTATTGAACGATTAGATAAGATGTTATGTTCTTTGTCATGTAATCAGTTGTAAATCTAAAATATATTACCGTAATCGCTGTTTATTTGCGACAAATATAAAAGGATTTATTTTGGATCAAGTGGAGACGTAACGCAATTGATATTGATGTGTTTTTTAAAACTTCTTCATTAAAACTTTTCCTACGATTTATTCAAATAAACTTGGTTTGAAAAAGTGAGGAACGTGGCTTTGCTTACTTTCGTTTCAATTAATGTGTTGCAAACACTATTGTATAATCAATAATAACGTTGCCAGCACTATCGGTTAAAGACTTCTCAGCAGTTATGGCACTGTACTGTACCTGGTGCAAGACAATTTTATTCTAGTAAATGTAAGTTCACCTCTGTGGAAATACAGTATATATTTTTATATAATATTATATGTACAATATGAACACACATACTTATTGAAGTTTATAAGAGAGCGTTTTATGACGAATCAAGTTTCTACATATTTATTTAACCTTTTTCTTGTGTTTTTTCAGCATACTATTATATCTTAGACGTTTTCTTTTCTATTCTTAAAATAGATTAATTTCTTAGTTTTTTTATTAATACTGATACTAATTCTAGTTCTTGTACACATGCTGTGAATCTCTATAATTTGCTTAAGAATCAATATTAGATGTTAATATGTCATGTTCATTAGAAAAAAACTATTGAGCTTCTTATTAGTAAATAAATAAAATAAAAAATATATCAGGTTCAGGTCATCTTCAGATTCTAACAGTTTCTAGTTACAAAACTTTTAGGTACAAAGTACAGAGTACATATCTTGTGTCGGATACCAGAAATGAACCAGTATAACTAACTAGTTTTAATACAAAGGAGGCGAATTTGCAGACGTTCTTCTAACAATAAGTGGTTACAGTATTCTGTCTTGAGTCTCAAGTCGAATCAAGTCCGGCCTTTGAAAAGTCTCCCAAATCACAAGTGCATTAACACATTCTCACAGCTCCTGGGAAAAATATATGTTTTATTTTTAGCGGCGTGATCTCAAAAACGACGCGAACTGGTTTAAAATAACCTGAAGTCAGTTCCAAACGCCTGGAAATGTAATATAATAATGTGCTATAAAGCAAGCATCTCTTATGAAATTGACAGATCACTGTGAAGTAGAATTATTTCTCTATATTGAATAATACAACGATGTGTTTATCAAAAACTTGTATGAAGTATGGATTAACGACACCATAACTCGTTTTGCCAGACAATTTATGTTTTTATACGATAAAAAAGGTAATATACTTTTTTTAAATAACCCTAGCATTTTTACTTTTTTTTGTTAATGACGAAACTATTTTCGTTATTGAGACCAATGATATTTTTGTAACACAGAAATTAACTTCATCATTATGCGTCCAGGCAAAGACAACCTGATTGTCGGACGCAGTTTTCTACTGGAAACGAATCACGTGGCGTTGCATGTGTATGTATTTATAATGGGGACAAGTGCCACAGATAGCCGACACCGAATGGGGGACAAGGAACAGATAATAAACCATTTTTTTCCTTGCATTTAATAAATAAATTGTGTGACTCATTTTTGGAATATAAAAACAAAACTTAGTTTTGTAAATATTATCATCGTCAACAACTGTTAACAGTCCGCTAACGGACATGGGCCTCTATTTAACAAGGAGGTTCTGGAGGCCTATTATTTCACGCGGGTTTTTTTTTCTATGTGGTGATGTTGTACTATAGTTTGCTACCTCATTCGACTCTTACTATACCCACGGGATGAATAGGTGTAGTGCCAATACGAATTCTTAATCTGTCACCACAATTAGATATATTTTAGTATTATAAATATTTAGTCTGCACTCAAACGGTGCGCAAACATTTTGCAGATAAGACAAAACGAACGTCATCAAAGCCATACAAATGTCACACACACTTGACTGATTCAATGACGCAAGTACTTTCAACGGAGCCCATATACTCTTTAGTAGTCCGTCTGTCTGTCAAGACCCTTTTTCTGAAGAACGCGTGAAGGTATCAAGCTAAAATTAATACTACTAATACTCAGGTCTGCTGTCCCTTGAAGCTGTGAAAAAATTAAACTTCTAAGCCAATGCAATCAAAAGATACAGCCGTTTATGCTGTAAATTTTCGACACTCGCAAGGGAATCAATTCCTACAGGGTACTTTCCGTGATCTCAGAATCTTGTATTTTGGTACAAGGATCCGTCTTATAGCACATATAAAGGAAAATTACGAAAAGCATAAATTTTTAGTTACATCATATGCCTACAGGTTTGTACAGAACCCTCAGTGCGCGAGTCCGACTCTTGACCGGTTTTTTTTGGTAGTAATTTTTCTTAAAATGAATCCTAACTAGATCGATTTATCGCCCCCGAAACCCTCTGCATACTACATTTCATGGCAATATTGGAGCCGTATTCCGAGAGAGATATATATATATATATACATATATATAAATACGAACGTAAAATAAAGACTTGTCATGCAAGAGGTTGCCAGTTTTTGAATAAAAAAAATATGACCTGTTCTTAAAAAAAATTGTGTTAGTTAAAGTTATTAGCTTAGAATAGTTCCAATAATAAACATTACAATGTCATAATCTTTACCTGCACCTACTTGTTATATTACCTTTTCCAAGTCTTTGAAGATATTATATAATATTGCTGGTGAATGTGATTAATTCAGTGTCATTTATCACTTTGTCTAAATTAAATAAATAAATATTTCGGACATTTAACACACAACGCCATCTAGTCCCAAACTAAACAAAGCTTGTATTATGGGTACTAGACAACTGATATGAATACATAAATACTTTTTTGTAAATACGTACATATTATGTATAGAAAACATCCAAACTCCGAAACAAATATTTGCAGACTATACAAACATTCAGTCCGACTGAGGATTCCGAATTGAGTAGACAATATAAATAATAGCTGGATAGTATATATAGTATCCAGATTTATTACTTTGGCTGTAACATATATGACTCTTTCGGTCCACCAGGCCCGGGAACGGGCCCGATACTGCAGACGACTCAGGCGCCGTAGGTAGCAGAACTATCTCCATCCCCGTAAGCGCAAGCCTGGGGTAACAAATGAGACCATCTGTCACCCTCGTCGGTATGGCGGCGCAAGCACGGAGGGGGCCACCTACAAACCGTAGGTGGCCCCAGGCACGTCGGTGTTCCAGGGATTGCCTTTTCAGGGTGCACCTGGTTCCCTGACTTCTGGTACCCGAGACGGCGTGCGGTTTTAGTCGGTTCGAGTCCGATATTGTGGGTTACATTCTCATATGAGTCAAGAATAGTTACCCCAGACCCGGGGTACCTATTCTTGACTCAGTTCTTTGTTTTATAGACTCAAAAATATATCATAATATAGCATTTAACTCAAATTTGCCATTTCTAAAAACCTTAGATTTATAGGTGGATAGCTTTATGTTAGTTATCGCAGTAAACAGTAGCCTATGTCCTTCCTCAAGAACCAAAGTATTTCCAAGACAAAATTCAATGAAATCGGTGCAGTGGCCGTGGAACCGTAACAAAAAAACAGATAGAACGACAAAGTTACTTCAGAACTTATAATATAAGTAAGATTTATAAACACACGCAATGCTCGTCATTGTTGAATGGTTCTATGCAAAGTATTTATGTAAATAATATCTATTCGCGTCATGTATTTCCTCATATCAACCAATAGAATCTACATGTTTTACTTGTTTAAAACTAAGCATAGTTCAAAATATTGTAATATAAGCTACATATAAACTTTTTTGTATACTAATATTGGGCATTAATTTTGAACTTCTCAAATGAAGTCGATGACGAGAAAATTGAAGATTTCATAACGTATGTCGTCAATGAAAGCTAAAGAATGACTCAATAACAAATATTCGGTTTTAATCGACCGTTTCAACATTCCGATCGATCTAATATAACGAAGGCTGTCTGTCCTCTATAGTCCACAGAGTGTTAGCTATCAATTCCATTCAATGTGACATTGCTGTCAACCTTCTGGCGTATAAAAATAATAAACATAACTAAAATATAAGTTGGAGATCGTTTTTTGTTTTTTCGACAACATATTTTTTAAATTTTTATCATTATTTCATCACGACGAAGACTTGAATACTCGAAGACATACGATTTGAAGACGTAAGATACTTGACATTGACAGAAACAGCTGATTAGTTGGTTGTTATTTCATCAAAAGAAGAAGAAGAAAATATGTATAAGTTTTTGTATGTAATACGAAGTAGCGCATTAAAACATATATTTTATTTTATGTCTGCTAGTTGTAAGGCAGGCTTAAATGATTTCTACAAAACCAAAAGGTTGGAAAATAATGGTAACCATTAAGTTCGCTGATATACAAAGGCGGATAAATGCAAAAGGTAACAAAATTAGGAATGATCTTTGCTCTGCCTATATTATTTAAAGAGATTCCGTAAAACAATGAAAAGACCTAAGCCTAAAGACCAAATACCAACAAGTGTCTCTAAAAAATACCGGCCAAGTGCGAGTCGGTATCTTTGAATTGCTTTGGCTCAGAAGTTCGATTTTTCACAGCTTCAAGGGACAATAAACCGTAGTAGTTGAAAGTAGACGGGTCGACTGGTAGAGAATGCCTTAGGCATTCAATCCGCCGATGCATGTATTTGTGTATAAAGGAATAAATAAATAAATATACCATATACCTAAATTTGATATGAATTTCAGCTTGATACCTCTACGAGTTCATGTGAAAAAGTGATCCTATAAGGATTCCGTTTTACCCTTTAAGGTATGGAACCCTAAAAAAGAGTTTTAAAAATCAATCAAGCCAGAGAGTAATGAAGTTATTGTTATAAACAAAAAATAATGATTAGAAACTTCTATTAATAAAGTTCATTTACATGAATGAAGATAATAACAAAGGACACATTGCAACATTAAAGACGATAAAACTAGTGAATTAAAAAAAAACGTCATGGGCGTTGGCTTTCGTCATTGTGATTTCATTATCGCATAGTTCAGGGTTGCCAGATAGTGTAATTGGAAATAGTATAACTATAACAGGTTTTATAAAATAACAGAGATAAATATTATAAAACTTTAAAAGTCTTCATTTGGTTTTATTATAGTTTTTATTTTTAGTACACAAAGTTATAACAAATTTTGCTTGGCAACACCGGTGTAGTGTTGCACTTTTAAACTCGGCCACAGTTACTATACAGACACCGAGCCCCACTTATTTACTTAGCTTTGCAGCTTCGATTATTTGCATAATACATAAAACATTAATATTTAATAACGTGTAGCTCATTGTTTGACTTTGTAATACAATGTTCGTTTTGTTGTTAGCAGTGATCCCATTTGTTCAATGATCACGATAATTTATTTTGAGTCTGGCTGTAACCTAATACATAAAACTCTCGTGTCGCAGTGTTAGTTACCAAACTCCTCCGAAACGGCTAGACTGATTTTTATGACATTTGCCGTGTCTGCTAGTTTAGCTACAATCATCAATCATCATCAGCAACCCATATTGTCCTACAGCTGGGATCGGGTCTCCTCTCAGAAGAGGGTTAAGGCCATACGTCCCCACGCTGGCCAAGTGCGGGTTGGGGACTGACAAGGCAACGTTGTGTCTACGTAATGTTGCCGTTGGATGTTTTTAAGCCGCTCGAAGGCCTCCAACTAAGCTTCAATACTGTTATCGTACGATAACAACCGGGACCGAATGTTTAACGTGACCTCCGAACCACGGAGGCTCTCATGGTAACATGCCACCAGCGGTCACCTATCCAGGTACTGACCGCGCCGTCGTTGCATACCCTCGGTGAATGTTTCTAATCACCGAGTGCAACTGGGCTATGAGCATGTAAAAGCATGTTTATCATAATCTGGTTACTTTACAGGATCTGGCTAGTTTAGGATCAGACGAACGTGTGTGGGATTTGTCAAGTGATTCTAATAAATATTCATTGTGTCTTAGATAATCTAATTAAAAGGTCAGCGAGGCTTAGGAAGGTCTTTTAACAATTATTGGTTTCCGTAAGTTACATTCTATTTTAATTGAAGTATTTTTATTTAGTTTTTTGTTATTGCCTCCATCGAATTGCTTGCATGCGTGAAAAATTAATTTAGTGGAACATAATCAAAACCATTACGAAAATTTCAATTACATTTATAATTCTTTATACCGCTGCAACTAAAATTAGTTCTGTACATAAGCACTGCTTCTAAAATGTCATACGTATATATTAAAAACAACTTTATCATGTCATTTCTGCTTGTGTCATTTCGTCAGGTATTTTTATACTCTTTTGTTGATGTTTGTTGAGCGTTTAATCGATAATTAACATAGCAACATGTCAACTGATAAATTGGCGGGGAAGCATAGATAATAAAATGTTTGCCTCGAATTGTTTTCATCGACAATTAATATTATCATAGTGACTTTTAAAATCGATTTTCAATAAATTATAATATCTGTAGATTATCTAGTAAATAACAGGTACCTAATAGAAATTGTGAGTGCGCAACGTTATGATCTCAAAGTCAATTAATGTCGCTCATTTCATTTCCGTGAGGATTGAACTCAGATAAAAAAGTATTCCATTATTATTTAAAATAGAAAAAGGATATTACTTTTATCTGTGGAATTTAAAAAGCCTTATCACAATGTTGCTGCGTTTGAAAATTTGTTATCAAATTGAAGTTATTTGCTACAAGTGTATATAATACCAAAACTAACAATAAGCAGAACTTGTTACTTTGTTTGTGTCGAAAATGAAGTTTGATTGTTCTCATTGGTTGTATCATTATTGTTTATATTTCCTGTAGCGAGCGGAGGCGTGGCTCTTACGTCAAACGTTGCTCGATTATTTTAAAATGATTGTAGCCGCCACCTACCATACATTGAGTGACGTTTTCACCTCAGCCGATGTTGAAACAAGTTTCTTTTATTGGTTAAAATTAGGCACGTTTTTAGTGGTCTTCTGTTACAAATAAATATTGTGGTTTTTGTCTTGAGTTCTTTATCTATTCTTATATTATAAATACGAAAGTAACACTGTCTATCTGTCAATCTGTCTATCCTACTTTCATGGCCAAACTGCTGTACCGATTTTAATGAAATTTTGCATGGCTACTCTTTGCTGCGGTAACCGACAAACACGCGCAAAAGCTAGTTTGAAATATTTACAGATTCTTTTGGCCGAATCAGCAAGATAACCAGAATTGCGTTGGGATTCATGATATTGGTTCATATTACAGTAATAAAGTTTGGCGCTCATAGCCGAGTTGCACTCGGTGATTAGAAATAATAAGCGAGGACATGCAACGACGGCGCGGTCAGTACCTGAATGGGTGACCGTTGGCGGTATGTTACCATGAGCGTCTCCGTGATTCGGAGGTCACGTTAAGCAGTCGGTCCCGGTTGTTATCATAGGATAACAGTCGTGAAGCTCGTGAAGTTGGAGGCCTTCGGGCGGCTTAAAAACATCCAACGGTAAGATTACGTAGCCACAACATTGTCTTGCCAGTCCCCAACCCGCACTTGGCCAGCGTGGGGACGTATGGCCTTAACCCTCTCCTGAGAGGAGACCCGAGCCCAGCAGTGGGACATTATGGGTTGTTGATTGATGAAAGTTCGACATCCGGAGTCAAAATTTCGACTTACTGAACAGTGTTTTGGTTTCTTTTTTTTATTTCAAGTATTATTGAAAGGAAACCAAATATTGAACTTCCAGTTAATAGCGGGATTAGTCAATAGTCAATATAGCTGTTGCTAAATTTAACACCTGACTTGGCTCTTGGCAACTGACAACGACACGTGCTAAAAATACTTAACATTTTAATAAGACGATATGGCCACTTATAGCAATAATAGATTAGATAGGCGTACTGTAGTGCTAGGCGGAGATTGTTAAATTTTAAAACATTATATAATACTTAGCGAGTGTAAATTCAAGAGCGCTCATAGCCCAGTTGCACTCGGTGATTAGAAACAATCATCGAGGGTAAGCAACGATGGCGCGGTCAATACCTGGATGGGTGACCGCTGGTGGCATGTTACCATGAGCGTCTCCGTGATTCGGAGGTCACGTTAAGCAGTCGGTCCCGGTTGTTATCATACGATAACAGTCGTGAAGCTTAGTTGGAGGCCTTCGGGCGGCTTAAAAACATCCAACGGTAAGATTNTTACGTAGCCACAACGTATTCTTGCCAGTCCCCAACCCGCACTTGGCCAGCGTGGGGACGTATGGCCTTAACCCTCTCCTGAGAGGAGACCCGAGCCCAGCAGTGGGACATTATGGGTTGTTGTTTGTTTGTTTGTAAATTCAAGAAGCGGAACATCTAGTAACTAAGGGGGGCAGGAAAACAAATGATAAACAATTAATCACTTTGAAGTTTCATTTTTTTCCTATTTCTTGTCATATATCTTAGATGTCTCGATCCAGATCTATAGGTACAAACCTACGTGACAAAATGGCTGGCTATTTTCCATAATCTATGTCACTAGAACATTTGGCTATTAAGATTTGTGTGAGCGCCAAAGAGGGTACCCTAGATTACTAGTATTAACTGGAATCCTATCTTAAAAAGGAAATACAGTTTTGGTTTTAACTTTCACAGTTTGAATTTTTAACTACAAAGTAATAGCTGTATACTAGAGACCGGTCCCGGTTTCTCACGATAATCTTTAAAATTCTCTGATTTTCTTCACTATAATATTTATTTATGTTGCATAAGAACCTTCCTATTAAATTACTCTCTCTATTGGTAAAAACCGAATTATAATCCATAGCGTACTTTAAAAGATCTAAGCGTAAAACATCAAAAACACACTTCATTTTCACTACATTAATTTGTAGATAATATTCTATTTGGTCGCTCAAAGTTCAAAATAACTCACTATCTTTATCGATTTTTCAAATCTATCCAACACTAATGTATTATTTATCTAATGATTTTGAAATACGAAACCGGTATTAAGGGTGATCTTAACTATTTATAGGTTTCTATATTTGTTAGTAAAAGCTCAATGTCAGTATATTTTAACTCGGAATGCTATGGTGGTCATAGGCCAATAATATTACATGCATCATCATTTAGTCCGTTTCACCGGATAGAGCAACCTAACATAATTTATGGGAATAAATGCTCGTAATACAACCAGACCTTGAGCTACGTGACATATTTATAATCACTCACCTATCTATGGATTTTCGTAAAACAAACTAATCGATTCATGCAATTATCGGACGTATAATCGCTGCCATGAGCCCTTTAAATGTAAGCCTTATACTGTGGGGTAATCGAGACACGATCGATAGAAGTACGGTTAGAAGGTCGTCATTTAATGATCATGGTATCCCGTATCAGTCATATATTATCTATGGCGAATACGTTCATTAGTTACATAGAAAATATATAGCTATGTATATTAATAGTTGCGAGTGAAATATTGTCCGAACTGACTGCATAGTATTGGCGGCTTGCCATTACGGTTTGGTATCCGTGTGCCTAATTGTCCATGAATTGGCTAAAAGAATACACGCAAGGTAAACCTTAGACTGTGATAAAAACTGGTTCATCTTAAACATTGTAACTTGTAAATTATTTTCTAATATCATACCTTTTTTGTGGTATATGAAGAAAATATTTTTAGGACACTGGTAAGAGCTACTGTTATTGTGTTTGCATAAAGTCAATTCTATGTTTTTGCATGTAATAGCCTTTAACTGGACCCTTAGACCTTTCTTTAGGAAGGAGGTTTATGCCTTCTATATCACGATCGCTAGACGGGTTGGTATAGGGTTTAGAAGTCTTCTCTCTATTTGCAGTGATGTTGCCTTCCTTTTATTTACTTTGCAATTTCTTTGTAGGATTATGAGCAGCACACAAGCAGAAGTGACATATCTGGTCACCTTACGGTATGTGACAGCAGCTGCCAATAGTAATCTATCAATCAAGAGTCCAAATGCGACGGCCCCTTCAAAGTTATCTTAGTAAGTTAGGGACTTGTTAGAATACCTGAAAAGGGTTTATTAAATCACTAATTATTTTACTACCTCAACGACTTTATGTTTAAGGTAAAACACTTACATTATTTCTTATATAATCATTAACCAATTTAAATTAAGCTTACTAACAGGAATTTAAGTGAGTAAAACCTCTTTGATTTGCACACCCCTGAAGATCTTGCTTCCACGTTTGCACACCTCTTTAAGAATATCTTAAATTTTTAATTTTCGAACAAATATTCACTACTGTCGGCAACTCCAGTCACGGCCCCTTAATATCGTAATGAATTCCGCTGATGTAATAATTTCAACTAACATTACAATAAAGCCGGAAGACCACCTACGCTAGTAGTTTTTCAAACGTTATAAAAACATTCTTACCTTCCTAGAGGATAACTACAATATATTCCTTTATTTTTTGTATCGATTTTTTTATCCGATATTAACCTTACCTACGAGTGAGCAATAAGGAAGCAGCTGTGTAGAGAACGTTCACTGTGCTGTACTGTATTGTTGTTCATTTCATTCACAGTGTACTGGTATTTATAACCTTTTATTTATATATTGAAGAATTTATTTAAAAGCAATTTATACACTCGATTGTCGGCACTTAATGAAACTTGTTGATATACATTCTTAAATTAAACTCACTTGTACATAATCCACTATTTTTATTACCTTTAATCGTGACCGAAAGGGCGAAACCGGCCTGGATTAAAGTTAATAAACATATTGTAATAAATAAAAGTGACTTTAAGTATTGAGAAGCACTTCCAAGACTAAATAATGCAACAGAAACATTAGTACTCAGAAGTTTGGCTGGCTTAACAAATAGATAATCATTAAATGCATTTCATTGTTATGAAAGACCATTCGCAAAAAAAATTTACGCGTAAATTTGTGGCTATTTACAAATGTAAACCCTGGTTATATAGGTAGTCGTAAGAAATTCAATCGAATACTTAACAAAACAAATGGGAAAACTGGTTCTCATTTTAGTAACTGACAAAATCTCTTCTGATTTCATTAATTACAATTTAATGTTGTTGTTGCATGTACCGAGAAAGAACTTGTTTATTGTGCAGAAAGTATAAATATAAATTCATTTGCATTTCAATTATAATCTGAATATCTACAACGCTATCTATTTTCTCAAAAACACCAGTGCATTTTTAAAATTAAAAAAAAATAAGTGACGTTTTATTCCATATTTAAAATTTCATCAGAATATGTCACTTAAAGAACTTGAAAATTCCTTAAATGAAGGCGTGGCAACTTTACAAATCGTGATTTGACTTTTAATGTAAAAGCGGCTCTATCAAATACAGAACCTCATTTGTTTTTGTAACAAAATAAAATTTTAAAACTAAAAGAGTTCACTTCAATTCACGTTTACGTTGCCCACGTATTAAAAGTATTTAAACAAGGAACTTACCGGTTGCCAAAGCTCCGTGAAGCGCTTTTTCTTTGCTCTCCATGACTGCGTGGGCGGAATGAGCTCCTGGGGCCATTACGATTCTTCTCAAAGACGGTCTTCTCGCGAGAGCAACGATGTGTTTGACACGATAGTTTTGCTGCGCTTTACGACGACGCGTGCGCACTCTTTGAAGGCCTCCAGGCGACTGTCCGCCAACTCCAGTAGTTATCACCGAGCGCGCCTTATCAGAGCCGCGACAGTGATTGCCAAACAACCACACAAAAGCCGAATAGATTTTACAGTATACTACCCAAAAATATAGATACCAATTGCCGTAGATACTGACTAACGCCATCAATAACGACCTGAAACAAAAACAAATAATATTTTAATATTTCAAAGAGAGAGACGGAGAGAGAGAGAAGTATATCTCAACTATGTCCGAGATTTATTTAATAATATAATATCACATCATCATCACATCAACAGCCTTGAACGGTCCAGTGCTAAGACTTTTAGAATCTATACTAATATATAAAGCTGAAGAGTATGTTTGTTTCCTTGAACGCGGTAATATCAGGAACATTGGTTCGATGTTTAATTTTTTTTCTGTGTTAGATAGCCTACTTATCGAGGAAGGATATAAGGTATATATCATTACGCTAAGACTAATAGGAGGGGAGCACCATAGAATAATGTTACAAAAACGAGGGAAAATTATTACGCTACGGGAGACGTAAACGAGGAAGCGTGTGTCAGCTAGTCTATACAAATAAATAAAAATTGTCTGAATATTAAGTCTGTTGGTTCCGGGTAATCTCTGGAAAGACTGGACCGATTTGGACGGAACTTTCACTGGCAGCTAGCTAATGATATAAGGAGTAGCTTAAGCTTTTTAGACTAGATTCGCCCCTCGGCGATGCATGCGGTTACAACAACAAACGCGGGTAAAACCGCGAGGCTCAGCTCGTTTAATAAAATAGTAACAAATAATAATAACTCGAAGAGAATTTTGGTACGCTTCCCATAACAAGTCTTGCGCGCAGATGAATGATCTTTACATAATATAAAATTAACTCGCTTTTGCTGTCTGTTCGCTTAGATCTTTTAAACTGCTCAACGGAACTCAGTCTAGTTTTTATCAATAGATAAATTTATTCAAGAGGAAGTTATTAATGTATAATACATGCATATTATAGTAGAGGAAATACGCGAATTCGAAAGACTTCCGTACGAAGTGTAAAATAATAAATACGGAAAAGTTATATGAAAATAAAATACATTAGTGACAATTTAAATATCAAATTTTATTTAAAAATTTAAATAAATCAGGAGTGTTAATTAAGGTCAGCGTATGCGACTGTAGATCGGGTTCGAATCTGCGTCGGACACCTGTTGAGTTTTTTTACAAGAAATTCTTAATAGCAGCCAGGAGTATGAAAGATTACGTTGTTTCCCACACGTAACTCGAAAATTGTGTTAAGTAGTCGGTTCCAATAGACATGAACATCTATGGCAATCGTAATTGGGAAGTCAGTGCCCTCAAATATACTGACAACTAGTTCAATCTTCGAATTCAGTTCAGCCTCAGAGTTGCGGAGATACGATGCCAGCCGCTCCGTAGAAACACTGATATTCAGGTAAAACCGGTTGATCTAGTAGTCGACCCTACGTAATCTTGGGAATAATTAATTTAACTGCCTCGGTGGCGCAGTGGAAGCGTATGCGACTACTGTGCATGAGGTCTCGGGTGCGATTCCTGAGTCGGACCAAATGTTTGTATGATCTGCAAATATTTGTTTCGGAGTTTGGGTCTTTTCTATGTATAACATGTTTGCATTTACAAAAAAAGTATAAACGTATCAATATCAGTTGTCTAGTACCCATAATACAAGCTCTGCTTAGTTTGGGACTAGATGGCGTTGTATATTAAATTTTCCGAAAATATTTATTTATTTATTTAATAATATAGGTTAGGAAGATGGTGAGGTGAAATAAATCGGGAGTGTTTGAGAGTGAACAGTCTACAAAAAAACTACAAATGCTACAAAAGCTACACAGGTTACAAGAAGCTACACAGGTTACAAGAAGCTACACAGGTTACAAGAAGCTACTCAGGTTACAAGAAGCTACAGGGATCCACGGGCTACAAGGACAGACTTATAAGAAAATTATTCAACTTAGATTAAATATTAATACAATACAATTGCTTCAAATAAAAAATGCTCGTTATTTTATTGTAAATTATATTTTATTCAATGGGCGTATTATTTTTTTCAGCTCATAAAATATGCCACTTTATAACCTAATTAGTGATTAATTTAAGTGTAACAAAATACTTTCAAAAACATTATTAACTCATAATTTAGAATAAAGTACCCTTTTATCAAGGAAAATATGGATCCCCTGATAATTATTTCACCTTAAGAACAACGAAAAATTAATTACCTTAATACAATAATTATATTTATAACTCATCTTTCAAAGGCTTTTTAATAAAACAAAGTTTACACTAAAAAGGTATTGCTAAAAGTAACTCTCTAAAATAGGATAGAGAATGCGGCGCCAAAATTATTATTATCTATTTATTCAATGTTTAACAACTCAATAATGTCAAATTACATAAAATGAACGCCTGTATTTCTTTTTGAATTTTGAGAATTTATTTTGTCCTTTGAGCTAATCAATTTAGTGATCAACTTTAACAAAACGCAGGCCACAATACCCACAGGAGTGATTTCCAGGTTTATCCAAATTAATATAAACACGTGGATGTCCTTCAGGTCCACTACCTCCATCACACCAGACAGCTCTTGATGTGACTTGTTTTGGTAGAACTTGAGCTATTAATTTTACTGCTGAGTTTTTATTGACCTGTTTAGGGGAATTCATGAAGCAAGCCATTCTGTAGTCATCAGAATCCTATTTTTGGCCTGTGTGCCTCGGTGGCGCAGCGGTAGCGTATGCGACCGCTGTTCTTGAGGTCTCGGATTCGGATATTTTCTTTGTTTTAGAGTTTAGGTGTTTTCTATGTATATTATGTGTGTATTTACCAAAAAAGTATATAGGTGTATTTATATCAGTTGTCCAGTACCCATAACACAAGCTCTGCTTAGTTTGGGACTAGATGGCGTTGTGTGTTAGATGTCCGAAGTATTTATTATTTATTATTATTACCTTGGATGCCATAAAACGACTAGTGATGCTTTGAATGTGTTTCAACATCGAATATTGTTTAGCAGGTAAACGAAGTAATGCGTAACGAAGTAATTATTATATATATATATATATATATATAAATAGGTGGGTAAACTCATGGGAGTATAATTGTCAGGAGTTAAATGTCTCATTTTCCACGTGTTGTATTGTATAGGGGGCAAATTGAATTGTTTTTTTTTTGGAATAGAAGGCAAATGAGCAGAAGTATCGCCTGATGGAAAGCGATAACTGCTGCCGCCCATGGAAACTCGCAACACCAAAGGCGTCCCAAGTGTGTTACCGGCCTTTGGGTGATGGGGGAAGGGTTGGGTATGGGCCTCCAGTATCCTCACTCACTCGGTGAAACACAGCGCAAGCGCTGTTTCACACCGGTTTTCTGTGAGGCGGTAGTAACACTCCGGCCTAGACGGCCCATTCGTGCAGAAACGTGACTCTCCCACGGTAAAAAATGTGTATGTAGAAAAAAAATTATGTTTATAAAAAAAAACTCTATTCATAAAATTTCATCAAAAATACGTACAAAGTTTCATCTGTCTTCATAAGTATCTTATATTAATTTTATTGTATTAAACTTGAATTTCACCACCATCTGTCAGTATGCTCTGCAGTATCCGCCAGACGTGTTTAGTTCAAAGAACTGCAATTGCTCAGCAAGAAGTGTATTCAAATTTTTTTTTTTTGTATCCCACCTTTTTCTTCTTTTATATCATTTTATGAAAAAAGATTCGCAAATTAAACTATTAACGCTAGACACCATGTTTGAAATATTGGTGGCCAAATGTTAACACAAACTTTAACATACTAATTAGATAACTAAGATCGTTTAGTGTCGTGTAATCGGTAGGTATAATATAATAATAGCTAATTATATAGACTTAATTTAAACTTCGCATATTTTAAAATAGTATATAATCGTTATCTGTTTATGTAATTACTACCGTATACAGTTTGAGTATACGAGTTTCACTGCTTTATAAGGTAGGTTATGTAGACAAAGAGATAAAATTGAAGTGTTTGTTTGTAATTTCAAACTAATCGATTTTTAACTCCATGGGACATTTAAATTTTCTTAAATTTTTGTCACTTTGTTCCGGCTAATTTCTGGAATAACTGAACCGATTTTGACGGGACTTTAGCTTGCAGATTACTGATGATATATAGAGAAACTTAGCCTACTTTCTTTAGATTGGCTTTGATCCGCGACGATTACCATTGTGTTTGTACCATTAGAACAAACCCGGGGCTCAATTAGTTACTTAATACAAAATTTTTGAGTTACCTGAATTTGTTGCTAGAATACATATTGATATAAATTAGAGTATGCTTTATGCAGTGATAATGATAATGCTGATCGAGAGGTCTCGGGTTCGATTTGTAACGGGTTTTTCCGAATTCTCATTCTGGTAGTAAGTTTACCAGGTAAACGACGACGAAATTGGCCAACGATACATATATAATTAAATATTTAATTGTTACATGTAAATTTTTTACGAAAAGTTGAAATATTGTAAGATTTACATTCTTGAAATTAAACTCACTTGTACTATTATCTCACTATTTAATGAACTTAAAATTAAACCTGACCGGTTTTGCCCTACGACACTATTCAAGGATATTTTAAGTTCATTAAATAGAAGAATTGGAGTACATCATCATCATCAGCCTATAGCAGTCCACTGCTGGACATAGGCCTCTCCAATTTCACGCCACTTGGCTCCAATCTTCGGCTTCTCGCATCAAGCTCCTGCCAACCGTCTATCGCTTTTAAAACCTCCATTAAGAGTACAGTGAGTTTAATTTCGAGAATTTATTTAAACAACTTCCACCAAGTGCCGACAATCGAGACTATAAATTATAATATAGGTTGTATACATGTTTCAATGAGAAATGAATCTCATTGAAACGCTAATTTATTGGGTATTGTAAAAATAAGTTTGCTTTACAAAGTATTAGCAAAATAAAAGGCATAATAGACACGGCTATAAAAATAAAGATCCCGATTACTATTGATTTATAGAAGTATACCTCTTGGTCAATAATTCAACCAGACATCGAATCAGCGGTATATAAATCCTTCTCAGTAAATAAGAGCGCACTTGAGACATGAACTCTTTTTTTGTTTAATTCATTTGAATCACAGCCAATGTAAAGTTACAAAACGCCTCAATGTGTATTCAGTTCAAAAGTTGTAAAAATAATGCCCGAAAATGTAATTTAACATCCGGAGTGTTTTACTTTAGGTAGATACATGTAGATGTATTATTGATCGTAAAACAAATTTATTGATGAAACAATTGATTATATAATTAAAACGCGTATTGTATCTGTATCCATTACCGATAAATAATTTCGATAGCTAAATTATTTGCAGATTAAAAAAAATCGGTGGGATAACAATATGAAAGGTTTATTCCGTGGATATTTATAATTATATCGTACAATTATCGGTAAAGCGGAATACATACTACAGTAGTTGAAAGAAAGACAGATCAACGGACTGCAGAGGTTTAGTTAGATAGTACCAATAGAGTGTTCACGGAATCAAATGGATACAATTTTATTTGTAGGCAGAAATCCCATTAAAATATCACTTCTACGACATTAGGTACGCGAAAAGGACTAACCTACATCTATATTATATCACAAGTATATATTTAAATGTGCATTTTATTAACTAAACAATTTCATTTCGCTTCTCTCCAAGCTACCGGCTTTCGGTTTGCCCCCCAAACTCTGCAATTGGACTGCCGCGTTTCTGCACCAGCGTCGCATCAGAGTCCTTTGCGACGGTGCGGCCCCCGAGTATCAGCGGATTAACGCCGGAGTACCTCAAGGCTCCGTCCTGTCGCCTACACTGTTCCTTCTGCATGTCAATGACATGTTAGCCCTTGGCAACATTCATTGTTATACAGACGACAGCACAGTTCATGGACACTATTTTGGACAGCCCTCTGACAAACCAGCAGATGTTGAAGGAAGACGACAAGAACTTGTCGCTCAACTTGACCATGTTCTGGGCCGCATTTTTCAATGGGGCTGTAAGAATCTGGTCGAGTTCAACGCCAAGAAAAAACAGGTGTGTGCGTTCTCAGCCAAAATGTCTCCATTCCTTCCCCTTCCCACTGTTCAGTGCACTCAAATGCCATTATAAAATAGGCTCGCTATCCTGGGCATGGATATCTGCCGAGACCTCAACCCACGCGAATACGTTGAGAGTATCACTAAAGTGGCCTCAAGGAAGCTAGGTGTGTTAAACAGGGTGAGACGGTTCTTCTCGCCCGGGCATCTGTGTCTTCTTTACAAGACCCAGGTTCGCTCGTGCGTGGAGTACTGGTCTCACCTTTTCGATGGTGCCGCACAGTACCTGTTTGACGCTCTTGACCGGTTGTAGCGGCGAGCAATTCGTATTATCGATAGTCCCGAAGCCACCGAGACCCTTGAGCCTCTAGAGTTGCGTAGAGATATCGCCTCCTTGGCAGTCCTCTATCGCCTTTACCATGGTGAGTGTTCTGAAGAGCTCTTTCAATTGATCCCCCCCTCACCCTTCCTCTACAGAACAACACGTGCCGGCCTTAGAAGTCACCGCTTTAAAGTGGAAGACATACATTCTCGTACTCATCGCTTCGGTAATTCCTTCCTGTGCCGAGCGGTCAAAACCTGGAACTCACTACCAGCGCACGTGTTTCCTTCCCACGATGATCCCGGGTCCTTTAAGCGGGGCGTGAAAAAGCATCTCACCAGGCCGCCATATCTTAATGTGTGGGTCACCATGCTGCATTGTTCTTTTTCGCATTGAGGATGGTGACCACCACTCTTGGATTCTGCTCATGCTTTCCATCAGGCAGGGCAGAATCATTTTGGCAGCTTAAATATAAAAAAAAAGAATATAATGCAAGGTCGATGTTGTGTGAAGAATAAATGAATTAAGTAATGAATTAACTACTTGATTTGTTATGGGTAGTATTTATTGCATTGCTATCACACTACGGAATATAGAATATCAGTCTGGTCGAAGTTAATTTAATTATTATACAAATAAATAAAATTAGAGGGTCTGTAATTTCAAATTAACAGCTAAATGAATATGAAAGTATATGACTGTATGTAAATAAGTATTTGACTGACTGTCTGTTTATTCGGGTAATCTCTGGAACGGCTAGACTAGTTTTGACGAGACTTTTACCAGCACACTTTATAGCTGATGATATGAGGAGGAACTCGGACTTTTTTACATTAGACTAGCTACGCGCCGCGGTTGTTATTGAAAACATACAATAACATCTCAGCCGAAAGAGGTCCACGGCTGGACATGGTCGCCCCCAAAGATTCTAAACAAGAACGGCCCTGTACTTCCCGATCGATGAATGAATATTTAACAGGTAACGATTCGTTTAAAACATATCATACTAACTGGCCTCGAACTCTTCAATATTAATTGAAAATACAACTTTTGAACCTCAGTATATCCACTAAGTTAATAAATAAACAATTCTTGTCTGTGGAAGGTTCCATCCAGGATACGTTACAATTTACATAGTTAAGAAGAAACGTTGCCTCTGCCATGATTGACTATTCAATTCATTCATAACTATTCATGATATCACTATGCATGTTTTACTGGAATATTCCAATTAAATTTAAATGTGGAATGGTGTTTAAAAATAATATTTTTCTTTCAAATTGGAGTGGTCTGTCCGTGTTGGTGTAATGATTAGTAGTCATGCTGAGTGAACTCAAGACAAACTAATATAAAAAAAGTAAGGTTATATCATTTGTGTCCAGGTATAAAACCTTTTTACGCTCAGACGATTGCGTGATTACGTTGTTGTGCTGTGTTCAAAATCAACGTAAAAAATATTGCCCAAAATATTCCTCAATACACTTTAATCATGTAATTTAGAACACGCAAGGTAATTTTCCGTCGACGTTGGTTCCGGGACCAACAATGTATTGACGCAAAACAAATGAAATACTAATTGTGAATTCGAATCAAATTACTAACAATATATTGCTTGCTAGTCATAATTTGCTCACTTGACAAATCTAAATGAATCCTTATTAATGGTCAATAGAGATCGATTAGATCTTAATACTTTTCACTATTCATTAATTAAGTCAAATCCCCTCAATAAAATAATACTATACTACACAATTGGCTAGGTGGAGTGATGGAGGTCAGGCTCCAGGAGCCTCTCATTTGGGCTGACGCAATTAATGACTGGGAAAGGATACTTCAGAGCCGCAAGGATCCAACGCCTGAGTGCCACCAATGAGGAATGAGACCGTGGACACGGCATTTCACACACTGGCTGGATGTCCAGCGTAGGGCGAGCCTAAGCGTGATTTCGTGGCGACCATCCGAGTGGGGGTTCTCTCGCTCGGTAACATGATAGCGGCAATGTTGCGGAATGAAAGTGTATGGAACTCTGCGGTCTCTTTCTGCCGTTTTATGTTCGCTTGCAAAGGAGATGGTGGAGTAGGACTCGGAGAGGTTTAGAACTCTCCTAGTCTGCCTGATGCCTGAGCCTGATGTGGCCTCACCTGTCACCGTAGTAGAAGCAGGTCGGGATGGCTTTTCTAAATAGAAAAGTAGTATAAGGGTTCCTACATAGGAGGGGATCATCTACAAACCGGTAACCCGTGATACATCGGGGTTTTAGAAATTTCCTTTCGAGAGTGGACCTGGTTCCCTGGCTTCTTGTACCTGAGACGGTAAGCGATTTGTAGTCGTTTCGAGGTAGACATATCCACCAGTCGGTGGTATACGAGGAAACATCGGTACAAAAAAATAAATAAAGGAGTGGTGACTTTCTCAAGGCTGTGTGTGGAGAGGTCTATGTCCAGCAGCTGCGGTAGGCTGATGATAATGACGACACAATTCACATTGACACAAAGACTAGACGAGCGTGAGTTTGTCTAGCAAGCAGAGAGTTTATGTTTGTACAAAGATATGTCAAACGCAACGTCCAATTTTCCCAACATGTGAGTTAAAATGTTTAAAAGCAAAAATCTAAAGGATGAAACTCAATTATCATAGCTCTAATCTTTTCAAATGTACGGCGAACGATGTAAACAATGTTATTTCTTACCGTTAGAAGGAAACAAGACGCGAGTTCATCGACATCGACCTTTTTGGTGAACAGTCTACAACAACAACATAACATTAATTCGAAATTATATAAACCTACAAGTTAGTAATCGCAAAAATATTTTTTCTTTTCAATATCATATGATCTTTATATATACTCCTCCTAAACGACTGAACTCATTTCAATGAAATTTTTTGTGTCTTTTTCTCAGGAATAGACACAAAAACAATCGGAATGGAGGATTCGAGAACTGTTTAGATACAAAAGAAAGTAATTGATGATAGTGATGAAGTAACAGTCTAATTATTCTGTTTTATAAGAAAACAGTATGTAGCATAACTTTTCCTCAAGTTTCAAGGAATCTACACGCCGAATTTCATTAAAATCAGCGCAGCGGCTTAATCGTGAAAGCTCACTATTAGACAGACAGAGTTACTTTATAATTTTTAATATTAATATGGAAGTATGGATTTTCTAGTAAAGTAAACAACATGTTTGCGTCGCTAGTGAACACATAATACTGACATATGAGTAATTGAATACCAGCAATTTACAATGCTGATCAATTTACATTATTAACTAGGCTCTTGGAATTGGATTGATGTGTATAAAACAACATTTTGCTATAGTTCTAGTCCACAAGCGCAAAGGTACATTGATACTTCTAGGTGTAATATGTAAGTATATATATATATATATATATTGATATTGCCAAAAATCAATAGGTGTTTAATTACGCTTGTCTGTGTTTAAAAACTTGAAGTTAAAGGTCAGATTAGTGTGGGTCTAGATAACGCTGAGATAAAATTTCTCGTAATATTATTAATACAGACTGTATAAAAAGTTATTTAAAGACTTAGGCAGACTTTCCCAGCTGGCTAACATTAAGTCGAGTTAATTTTTGAAGTGATAACTTATTTAGGCGCGTTGAGCACTTTTTGGGAGAACAAAAATAAATATTTGGTTGGGAGAAATCTTATGGGTTTATGATAATTTTAAATGAAATATCATAAAAATTCTAATTTTACACATTGATTTTATACTACGTCAGGATACTAGGTTAGGTTTTAATTCCTTGCGAGTCTCGAGAACTTATATTAACTTATACGAATATACAGCATAATCGGCTGTATATTTTGATTGCTTGCTTAAAAGTTAGATTTTTTCACAGCTGCAAGGAACAGTAGACTTAAATATTTGATATAAATTTCAGCTTGATACCTCCACGCGTTCCTGAGACAAAGGGTCTTGATAGACAGGCAGACGGACAACAAAGTGATTCTAAAAGGGTTCCGCTTTTTCCTTTCGAGGTACGGAACCCTAAAAAGTGAAAGTCTGAAACTGATGATTCACACTCAATGCGCTTATTGCTACCACAGAAAACGAATACTTTATTCTTTGTTCTATGATTATAACCTCTTGGCGTTTCTATGTTTGCAAAACTAATGGTAAAAACATAAATCTGCTTTTTTTTAATAAAACAATAACACAACTAAGTAATAACTTTTGATAGAAATTTTAATCCGGTGTCCTCACTCATTCTGTGGAACACAGCGCAAGCGTATTTCTCCGGTCGAGTCGATCCATTCATACCGAAGCGTGGTTCTCCCACGGTAAAGTATACATTCAAAGCTAAAAATTGATTCACCCTTATATATTGACTATGACACGTAACGGCTTATAAGTCCTTTATATAGCTTGTATTTTAATCAAATAAACCAGACTATGTTAATCTTAAGATAAGTCAAGATTATAAGCTAACACCGCGAAAAAAATACCTAAAAAAGGTTTTTGAACGAGCGCAAAACATGAACGTTTTGTCGAT
This sequence comes from Hyphantria cunea, assembly GCA_003709505.1. Lineage (NCBI taxonomy): Eukaryota > Metazoa > Arthropoda > Insecta > Lepidoptera > Erebidae > Hyphantria > Hyphantria cunea. The sequence continues at coordinate 2,086,030 of PKRV01000076.1, forward strand.
CATGTATATTTAGCATGCGTTCCGTGCATAAGAAGAATGATAGAAGACTACTAAATGAATAAAGACGGACAGATGCGTGACCATTGAGATGTCCCTGATCTCTTTTTATCTCACGTACTTTTGTCACACGTTCATGTTGTGATAGTAACAAGTCGGGAAATTGATAAAAGTTTTTCGTCCCTCCTCACTTCACGTATGTAACCGATAATTATATCTATTTATTTTATTTTGAACTCTTGCTGTCCCACTAAAATTGAGTGCCTCGGCGGCGCAGTGGTAGCGTAAGCGACTGCTGAGCTTGAGGTCTCGGGTTCGATTCCCGGGTCGGACCAAATGTTTGTATGATCTGCAAATATTTTTTTCGGAGTTTGGGTGTTTTCTATGCATAATGTGTATGTATATCCAAAAAAAAGTACTTATGTATTCATATCAGTTGTCTAGTACCCATAAATCAAGCTCTGCTTAGTTTGGGACTAGATGGCGTTGTGTATAAAAAAGGCCTTTCTATCTCTCCTCCACAAGTCTCTGTCATATGCTAGTTCGTGCCAGAATTATTAGAAGTCGCTTTGATCGTCCCACCATCGTCGCCCTATCACGTCGTAAGTTAGTACCTTGTTGAGCCCTACTTGTTCAAACGATATTTATAAGAAGGCACTTCCTAGAACACATATTTTCAATGCTCCTGTTACTAGTTACCAAACGCGATGGTTATCTTCAGGTTTTGCTTACATTTATTAATCCTTTCGCATATGAATATTATTTTACTACTACTAACCTCTCTTCTTGCCTATTTTCCCCTTTTCCTATCAACGTTCCTGGTTGCTAGTACTAAGCCTCTTATTAAATACGTGTAGGTTCATAAAAAATACGTACATGACCATCAATCAAAAATGTCTGAACTACAATAAGTAAACTGACGTGAGGAGTAGCTGTTGTTTGTTTGTACCGTAGCAGTTTGTTTAAAGCAATTAAGTTCATATTCATGACCAGTTGTTATCGTTACATGTAAATAAAACTGAAGGCCACAGCTGTTCAATGAACTACTTTTTGTAACCCTTTCGAACGAACTAAGCATTCCACATCTAGCTCATATAGTTGCAAGTTACAGTAAGACACAGTTTAACTCTACTGACATACATGTGATTTATATAAACCTAAGACACGGTAGGATGTACCTGACAGGTTTGCCTGTACGGTTGACAGATAAACCAGAGCGTGTATGTTGCAAAACTGTATGTTGTAACACTGTGGAAGTTTTGACACCCCTTTCAGTTAACCTTATAAAATATGCATTTTGATTTTTTTAAATCTTTGTGTTATAAATTTGACATTGATGTCTGTGTGTGTGTGTCTATGGCATCGCTCTCAAACAGATAGACCGATTTCGGTGCAGTTTTTTCATTTGAAAGACAGTTAGTTACCTGGCGGCGGTTCTGAGCTACGTTTGGTAAAAATCGGTCAAGCAGTGTAAGAGCATCAGCTTTTTTCCATAATGATGTAAACCATTTTAGGCGTGTGATTACTCGATTAAGTGCTTGTGTAGGGTTTTTAATTTTAGCTTGATGGGGTTGGTCTCTCAGTTTAACTTTACAGGTAAAACTGAGTGTGTGATGGTCGTTCCTGCGCCGGCGCCACGTAAGCGTCGATTGCGAGAGGAGGCAGATATACTCAGGTCAAACTTTCTTGACGGGCCTAACTGTGCAGGCAGCACCATTAAGAACACCCTACCTTGTACTTTATGGTTTACACCATCCATGTCAATAGCTTTAAATAGTATCTAGATATTAATTAATCCTATAGCTTACTGTTACTTGCAATTATTATAGACTAGTTTATGCCCGCGGCTCCGACCGCGTATATGTTAGTTATCGCGGCAAATAGTAGCCTATGTGTTATTCTGATGTATCAGCTATATTACTGTTAAGTTTTATCCAAACCCGTTGAGTAGTTTTTACCTGAATGAGTAACAAACATCCATCCTACAAACTTTCGCGTTTATAATGTTAGTAGGGTGTAGAATGCTTAGTTCTAATAGAATCTTATAGATCTTATACAAGAATTCGTACAATACGATAACAAATCGTTATGGACATAAACTTTATTTATAGCTTCAACTTATAACCCAATAAGTGCCCCTGCTTTTATAAGATTATAAGTAAAAGGTAGCCAGCTAGACATCTTATGTCTTTACATCTTTATCGGGTAAAAAAACATGTTTTTAAATATAAATCTGGAACTTTCAAGAGCATAGAGAAGCTTTCACATGGCTATGCGTATCCCATCATCATCAAGAACGTCGCTGCTGTTTAACAATAATGCGAGGTATGAAGATGATTGTATCTTTTATTCTACTTGTAAATTTTTTCAAACGTTCTTTTAGAACCCCATATTTTATCCGAAATTAAGCGTGGACCTCTTGAATTATCAATCCGTTATAAGTTATTACATACTTGTTTGTCTAGAAAGTACGACTATAGATAATATAGTTTTTTTTATGTATGAACCTGCCAAAGTGACTTTACTCTGCCTGATGGAAAGCATGAGCACAATCCAAGAGTGGTGGTGCGATGCACCATGGTGACCGACACTATGACGGCTACTTAAGATCCTTCTTCATCATTGGGCCAATACAGTGTCCAATCCCAGACATAGATTAAAATTAATATATCGATTGCAAACATTTGAGGTTGTCTTTCAAATTAAATAAGTTTAATCTTTTAACAATAATGCCACAACACAAATATTGTTTCACTTTTAATAAGGTTTTTTATGGAATAGAGGGCAAACGAGCAGACGTATCGCCTGATAGTAAACGATTACCGCCGCCCATAGACACTCGCAACACCAGAAGGGTCATAAGTGCGTTGCCGGCCTTTGGGAAATGGGTTGGGGTATGTGCCTCCGGTATCCTCACTCAGTCGGCGAAACACAGCGCAAGCGTTGTTTCGTACCGGGTTTCTGTGAGGCCTTGATATCACTCCGGTCGAGCCGTGGTTCGTCTACGGTAGCAAACATAGCTTTTATAATCTTGTCAACATTATTTTTTATTGCAATGGAAATAAATGTTATGTTTTTCTCAAGTATGTATTCGTCTATTATTTTATAAGAACTCAATGAACAGAACTTAGATTATCAATCTGACATTATCTAAGGAACAGAAGTAATAGATCGCAAAGAACCTAAACAAATGTTATTTCTTTCTTTTTAGTAGCGTATGGATATTTTTAAGGTCTACCCGGCATTGACAAGTCCTCCCTTAATCTTTTTTTGTGGTTTATTACGACCCGTTTCCGACTTTTTTATCACCCGATGGTGAGCGATTACCGCCGCTTGTGGATACTCACAACACCAGAGGCGTCACAAATGCGTTGCCGGCCTTTAAACTTACACTGAGAATGAATACAATGTCTAAAAACAATAACCTGGAAGTGTTTTAACGCTATTCTAGCATATAAGACTTTCTAGCTGTTATTTGTTGGAATCTATCGTTTCTAAATTCAAAATGTGTATTATATTTTTATTGAAATTAATAGCTGAAAAAATTATTCTACCTATTTTTTTTAACCACTCTCATCGTATCACTTTATATTGTTTAGGTTAGAAAGAAGCGGATAGGTTATCTAATGATCAATTTTTTGTATTGTCAGATCAGCAATCATATAATAATTATAAAAATATTTATGGACGAAAATTCAAAAATACAATCTGTTCAACTTAAAACTAGTTAAAGTTTTGTTTCTTTTATTGTTTTTTTTTAAAAAAGACAACTCCCGCGTTAGGAATATATCAGTCTCCGTCGCCAAACTAGGTATAAACCTGTATTTCGTCTAACGGCGCCATTTCATACAGGAATTTCAACTTATTTTACTATTTATTATTAAAGAAAGATTAATTAATCTGCATCATACATAATATGTATGGCCTTAACCCTCTCCTGAGAGGATACCAGAGCCCAGCCGAGGGACAATATGGGTTGTTGAATGATTGATGTATACTATCGAAACAAACACATAAGCCTCTCGGAAGATTTTGGCCACCTTAGTACTAAAATACGCTGGCCAAACAGAGTTTGTTTCAAGCATTACTTCTATTTGCAGTGTTGTGCGTAGTCGGTCTCAGAAGAGAAACACAGGATGAATGGGGGGGATTGGGATGGAGAAGTGACGTTGATGCCTATAGAAATAACGCATTTGCGGCAGTTAAACCTACCTATTTAACCAATGAACCGTATAACCGGACGATGAAAATAAATAGATTTATGAGGCGTGATAAATGAGGTAACGGTATAGACTATACAAACATAGGTTCGACTAAGGCTATATTCGCCTAGTACTAACTAGACAAAAATTGGACTTTTACATAATAAATTTATTTTTTGTAATTTTTTTAATGCAAATACTTTTTTAATAGTAAAAACCTCCTTAGAAAGGAATTTTTAGTATTTAAAAAGAGGATATATCAAGGAGTAGAGTACTAAAGGCTGCTTATTATCTCAAATCTCGACACATAATAAATCTTCCATGAAGGCGATTTCAACCTGTTTTTATTTGTAAAAGTAACACGATTGTTGTACCTAACTACACATTATTGTGACGTGCAGAAGGTACGGTTTCCATTTTTTTCTGTAAAACCATGTATTTCTTCACATTGAGGCGAAACAGAACGTAGTAGACAAATTGAATATTAATATGCAAAGTTGCACAAACAAAGGCTTGAACCTCCTATGACTTTCAATTTTTTATAATTTATTATTTCTTAATAACTTCTGATTAGGTACTACTAACATGTTCTTTATAGGGAAGCAAATGCTACAGTCCCCACTTCTTCTGCAGGTATTACCTGCAATTTCTGCATTTTTATTCTAAATACTGAAGGTAGATGGTACATTACAAGGTCAATTCTTTTAATTTGCAATATTTTTATTACAATTGCCTGTTCAAAAAATATTTTAAGCAATTTGCCTTGATTATGTGGCAGTGATATCGCGCAGTGGACTCGTCAATGCAATAAATTAGGAAATAAAATATACATTCACCTCGTAGATGTGTTCTAGATTATATTCATTCGCGTTTGCATATTATTTAAATAATAAAATTAGGTCTTACCTGTATCAGAAACTAAAGTCTCCCTTCGCAGAAGTGGTCAGAGGATGTATGCCTTATAAAATGTACCAAATCGTGGCGCATAGCAGTGCGCCCGTGAATTGCGGTGAACGTTTCAATACACATTCGCAATAAGTCCCAATAAACGTCTAAATGTGTCAACTTTTTAACCAAAACTCTTCCCCAACATCGCACGGGAAACGTAGCACAGTAGTTATACAGTTTCGTATCTTTTGTTCTGCGTTAATAAATAAAACCTTACTAGCTTTTGTTGCTGTTTATTTCACACCAGACCTTATTCTACTCATTGTAGCGATTGGTTCGATAGCGTACAGGTATTTCTCGAGAAAGAAATTCAAGAAGCACAATAAAAGTGTGTGTGTAACCGCACTGTTTGACAACGTTCAATGTAGACTAGCGTTGTACTGTAGCGTGGCGAAAGCGAGTCGCGATAATATAATGGAATCGTCAGCCAGACTCAACAACGGACTTCGGGTGACATCGATTTCTGTTCGGCTTCATTCGGACGGAGGCGCGCGACGATCCGGCGTGGGGGGAGTGTTTTGGCATGCATGCATGCTTTCGGTACTTTTCTAGTAAACTCTGCTGACATAAACAAGTCAAAACCTTGACGTTATTAGAAAATTTCGATAGGTATTACTTATTATTCACCTACAATTAAAGAAATACTCAATATGTATGGTGGAATGCATCAAAAAGAACTCGAGCATGGTGCATGCATTTGTAGAGTACGATTTGTCCTCAACGTGATCTGTGTCCGGCCGCGTGTCCTCAATCCGATCCATAGATCGGGTCACATGTTGCCGACGTTCCGATGTTATTTTTATAATATGTGAAATTTGCTTCCTTGGTCGGTGACGGATTAAGAAAACAGAGTGTTACCACCCCTCCTTTTATTTCATGGGTATCGTAAGAGGCGACTAAGGGAGAAAACTACACAGTACAACATCACTACAAAGAGAAAGAAACCTTGAAACAAACCTCTATTTTTAAGGTTTGATTTGGACGGAATTGGACCGACTTAAACCACGGGAGAGATCCGGGAACCGCTTTCTTACGCCATCCGGACCCCAGTCCAAGAAACAAACCCTTTTTTTTTTTTACGTGGTGTAATGCCTTTACGCACTTCGCTCCCCCCCCCCGCGGGGACGGGGGGTTCGCTTTGTGTGGGACTCCTGACTGACTCGCCAGACTACCCACTAAACAACCACGGTGTGCCACTCTGCGCNGCACTTCGCTCCCCCCCCCCGCGGGGACGGGGGGTTCGCTTTGTGTGGGACTCCTGACTGACTCGCCAGACTACCCACTAAACAACCACGGTGTGCCACTCTGCGCCTGAGACGGGAGAGATCCGGGAACCGCTTTCTTACGCCACCCGGACCCCAGTCCAAGAAACAAACCCTATACCAACCCGTCTGGACAGCGTAGTATTGAAGGCTAAAACCTCCATTGTAAGGAAAGGCCTATGTCTAACGTGAATTTCTAAAGGCTGCTGATGTGTGATGTGATATGTGAATCGGTTGTTACGATACCCACGAGATGCACACTGGAATGACAAAAGCCACTGCAATGCTAATGGAGAAACGTTTGACGGCTTTAAAATCATGACTAACCACTCGAGAATCAGTTTGACTTTGGTGTGTCCACAATTAAGTACTTACTTCCATGAATCATCCTATATTTCAAATCAAAAACTTAAGGACTGAACCCAGATATGGGACCCAATTACTAAGATTTCGCTGTCTGTCTTTCCGTCCGTCTGTCACCAGGCTGTATCTCATGAACCGTGATAGTTTGACAGTTGAAAATTTCAGAGATGATGCTATAACATCTATCTTTCTATTGCCGCTATAACTTCATATACTAAAAAAACGAACGAAAGAATAATATAAATATCTAAAGGGGCTTCCACATAACAAACGTAATTTTTTTGCTCGATATTGATAACGGCAACAGGTAGAATCAATTCAATTCATTATATATTATATAATTAGAATCAGTTCAATTTTTTGAGAGATTTTATGTAATTTCGTGAAGTAATATTAAGTAGGTAATAAGTGTGATTTGAAATAAAATTCAAGAACTATGAACTGTTTGCTAGTCAAGAAGACAAGACTACTTAATTTTGTTAAAATGCATTTAAAAAAATCATCACTGTAGACTTGTCACAATATCAATTCTGCCTCAAAATGTAAGTCTTAAAAGTATATCATTACGTAGGATATAGAAACCTCTGTGTAAGATAAAAAGAAAAAAAATGATTATAGTTTGTCTAAAACTGTCTTTTTAAAGTACAATAAATTATAAAAATTAAATTATGTAGACGCTTCAAATGGATAATGGTACGGATCCCTTCCTGCGCGAGTCCTACTCGCACGTGGCCCGACTTTTTTAAGTCCATGAATATAGATTAAAACAAAAATATGCGAGTGTAGAATGGATTCTGAGTCATTTATCGTACAGACGGCATGCGAGCCCCAACCATTTTGGTACCTAACCTATATTAGTCCAATATTAACGAAGATCCGAAGCACTATATGTACTACAGGACATTTGTGTAGGCCGTGGAAACGCTTAAAACGACCAGAAAGATACTTTGGTATCTTTTGGTGAGCTATTAAGTGATTAAGTATTATTATTATTATTAGTTTTATTATTTTTTATTATTATTAAGTATTATTTAGCTATTGAGCTTATAAAATTAACTAACATTACTTGACACACAAAAAATTAAGCGCGCCGAGGATTCCTTCCAATCCTTTGTATGATGTAACTAAAAATTTATGCTTTTCGCAATTTTTCCTTTGTTTGTGCTGCTTCGTAACAAATTTGAAGATTCAGAATTCACGGGAAGTACCCTGTAGGTTTTGATTCTAACTAAACTAAATGAACTAAACGGCTGTATCTTTTGATCGCGTTGGCTTAGAAGTTTGATTTTTACCTCCACCTCTACGCGTTTCTGAGGAAAAGGGCCTTGACAGACAGACGGACAACAAAGTGATGCTATAAGGGTCCCATCTTTTGCCTTTTGAGATACGGAACCCGAAAAAGAAAGGATAGCCTAGAAATTTAAAAGACGATATACAACAACAAACAAAAACTCTGTCACATTTAAACTCAACAATCGCAAATGCGGGAGTGAGATACATTAATCTCAAGCAAAGTCATTTAAATACTCTATAACTGTTTAAGCCTTTTCGCACAGTTTGTGTTTTGGGAACCTGGTGGCACTCGGTTTGTTTAATCTGTCACCACATGTCACAAGAAATGTGTGCTACTTTCGTAAAAACTAAATATTATTTGTTGTTATTTTAGTTATTTAAATTCTTACACAATCAGTGAAAACAGACATGCTGGCCTTGTATCTTAATCATTGTCGTCGGTATTCAAAGTTACCCAGATTAATTTGTCAAATAACAGTTTCGGAACATAATTTGCAGTTGTACGGTACGGTTTAAGCGGTCGCCACGCCGCTTTCTACTGAGCTAAGTGCTGCGGGTTCAAATCCCTCACGGGACAACATTTTTTGTTTGTTCTGACAACAACAATTGTTGTTATGAGTCTGGGGTGTTCTTTGTGTCCGTTTCATATTTGGTTGTAAGGTCCCTTGCGACACAGGATGTATATTCTTTATGCGGCATTTGTCTTAATTGAAAAAAATATATATATTATGTAGGTAACTCATATTCATGAGATAAAATGCCGCTTTTACCATAAACTATTTATGATATAGGCATATAGTAAATTAAATCAAGAAATAAATTTAGAATTCCTATACCAGGAAAGTTAGATTCAAACGATCTTGATACCAATATTTTTTTATTATTATTTTATTGTATGTGACTGCCAATTAAGAGGTCTCGGATTTGATTTCCGATTTGGGCTAAAATGCTACATGTATTGGGTTTTTCGTATAACATCGGGCTGGTGATAAGATTGAAATTCTTATCACCAGCCCGGAGTATGGAAGATGGCGGTGTTTTACGGCCGTGGCTCGGAAGAACAAGCTAAACCGTTGGTCCCGGTTGCCATGAACATCTATGGTAATAGTTATTGAGAAGTCAGTGCCCTCAATTATATATCATTATATATATCAACAACCCATAACGTCCCACTGCTGGGCTCGGGTCTCCTCTCAGGAGAGGGTTAAGGCCATACGTCCCCACGCTGGCCAAGTGCGGGTTGGGGACTGGTAAGACAACGTTGTGGCTACGTAATCTTACCGTCGGATGTTTTCAAAACGCCCAAAGGCCTCCAACTAAGCTTCACGACTGTTATCCTATGATAACAACCGGGACCGACTGCTTAACGTGACCTCCGAATCACGGAGACGCTCATGATAACATGCCACTAGCGGTCACCCATCCAGGTACTGACCGCGACATCGTTGCTTACCCTCGGTGATTGTTTCTAAACACCGAGTGCAACTGGGCTATGAGTGCCTCCTCATAGCCCAGTTGCATATGCGCCCTCAATTACACTGAGCCTTTTTAAACGAGTGGAAACTACCCACACGCCTTCACCCACCGGGGTTTGTAACGAAGTGTTGTGTTGGAATCGCACGCAAGGTTTAGATACAAATAAATGATGTAAATTCCCCAATTATTCTTTTGGATATTTCATAGAGTAAGTGACATTAATCCACTAAATATTAAATAGGTCTTAATATGAAATGTAAGCTGCATATTTTTTATCGTTGCGCATTTGAAACTATGAACAATAAGGGAAAGAGCGTGGCAAAAACGTTTTTAAAGAAATATAGTTGTGACTGTAAATTTTATATTATCAATACGGTGCGGTATAATCAAATCAATCTTTTGTTTTAATCTCATTGCATAGTTCTACTACTTGTTATTAAAATATCTTCTATGGAAAATTTTTAAACATAACAGTTGTCATCAATAAAACTAGACTCACAGCGAATGATAACAATTACATAATTAGTTCATACAGGTCTTGTTTATGCAATACCTTTAAATGAGCAATTCTTGTAAATATATATATATATATATACCCACTACCCGAAGTGACACCACTACACCGAAGATCTGCCAGAAGTCAGCATTGACGAAATCGAGATGGCTCTTGGACAGCTAAAAAATGGAAAAGACCCTGGAAAGGATGGCCTTCCTACAGAGCTGTTAAAGGCTGGAGGTAAACCCGTACTAAAGGCGCTCTAAGAGCTTTTCAACGCTGTCCTGTTCGAACGGAGAACTCCAGAGGCGTGGAGTAGGAGTGTGGTCGTTCTGTTCTTCAAAAAGGGTAATAAAACCATGTTGAAGAACTATCGGCCCATTTCCCTCCTGAGCCACGTCTATAAGCAGTTTTCAAGAGTCATCACGAACCGACTTGCGCGAAGACTCGACGAATACCAGCCATCGGAGCAGGCTGGGTTTCGAAACGGATATGGCACCATAGACCACATCCACACAGTGCGGCAGATACGAAAGTCTACAATGTGTGCGTCCTACCCGTAATGACATACGGAGCCGAAACGTGGACACTTACGGTCGACTGGTCCATAAGTTCAAAGTCAGTCAGCATGCTATGGAGAGGGCTATGCTCGGCGTTTCTCTAAGAGATCGCATCAGAAACGAGGTGATCCGACAAAGAACCAGGGTCATCGACATAGCCCACAGGATTAGCCAGCTGAAGCAAGTAGTCTGGCCACATTTGCCGAAGAACCGATAACCGTTGGGGTACTCGTTTACCCCAACGGTTATCGGTTCTTCGGCAAACGTAGTGTAAGACATCCACAGGCCAGGTGGAGCAATGATTTGCGCAAGACGGCTGGCAGGAGCTGGATTCAAGAAGCCATAGATCGAACTAAGTGGCGTGAAATTGGAGAGGCCTATGTCCAGCAGTGGACTGCGATAGGCTGATGATGATGATGATGATGATGATTTTATTTTATTACAGCGAAGAACACTTTCGATCAAATAACTTTTGGACTAAATACAAACGTTAATATTACAGGCAAAGTTACAAGTAGGCGCGTAAGTTAAATTTAGCGTAGTTACTCGTATTACGGCCTTCAATTTGAAGTTTAAAATAGCCGTCATCTCAATCCATGAACAATCGCTTTTGAATACTATATCCTTCCATCACTATTATCTACCCATTACACTTACTGTACAAAATGCCTATGACGTCAACAAACGTCAGCAGTTAGTAGAATAAAGGTCTGTAGCTATTTTTGTCACAATGATCTTTGAACTCGGATGGTAACAAGCGTCAACTCAACTATATCGTTACTTAACTGGAGTATTCCGATTCGTTTTAATATAATCTTGAATTTACGAGTAGTTTATCTTAATAAAGTATACAAAGTCTTACAATAATTAAATAATTATATTAAGAATTTTCGTACAAGGCGAATGAATCGATCAGTTGATGGTGTGTCACGGCAGTCTTTATAAACAGTCATGAAGAGAGAAGTTATTACGAAGTAGGTACACAAAGAACACCGAGACTCAGAACAATATTTTTTAGATCACACAATATGTTATCGCATACGTAAATCCACCCTAGGACACTGCGCAGTAGAAAGCGGCTAGGTAGCACCGTTTGAACCACTATGATTTCACTACAGTTTGAATAGTTTCCGCTTTTGATGCCTTCGAAAATGACTTCCGTATTTAAACATATTACATACACCAAAATATTTTTTTTTACAATATTTGGCTGTCTGTCTGTTTATTACGGTTAACCTCTGGAACGGCTGGCCTGATTTTGACGGGACTTTCATCAAGATATCACGAGTAACTACGGCTTAGCAGTTTAGCTTGGGTTGGGTCTCCTCGTACGTCTGTGCAGTCGTTGTTAATGTGCCTTCCTCATGGTCCAGCATTTTGCACCGTATCTGATGATCCGTATCTAACCTTTCACTCTCTCTCAGCTCTCGGTCAAAAACGCCCTAAATATCCCTAATCGATGAGGAAGAGGAACCCACCCGCCGCCTGGTGGTCAAATAAGCAGAAAGAGATCCAGTAAGAGAATCTAAACACACAGACAGCCCAGAACAGAGTTCTCTGGCGCAGACGTACAAGGAGACCCGACCCCTGAAGTGCAGCATACGTACGCAGCTAGTATTCATTAAAATCGATAGGTATTAGTTTATAGTAACAGGCTCTTTTCAGCGCTATTAGTTTGTTTCCTTAGACTGCCCTTACAGTCCTAGGACACCTACGGATTGAATATTGAAATTGTAAATTGAATGACTACACGGTTGGCCTAGTGGTGTCAGTGGTCGCCACACCACTTCCTACTGCGCCAAGTGTTGTGGGTTCGAATCCTACATGGGACAACACTTTGTGTGATCCATAAATTGTTGTTCTAAATCTGGGTGTACTTGGTGTCCGTTTCCTATATGTTTGTAAAGATCCCCGCGACACAGGAATGTATTTTCCTAATGCGGGAGCTGTGTTTAAAAAAAAAAACAAGGGTGCTGACTGTGCTAAAACCATCTCCACACGGATAGATATGTATTATTTAATGAAATCAATATACGAAACAAAAAATGTATTTTATAATAGTGAGTGTTGAACAGATTTGACATATAATATCATTGCACGCATGGTCAATGACCTGACGACAGCGTAATGACTGCAAACAAAAACACTATAACAGCGATAATGATTTCATAATCATTTAATAGAGGTTAATAATTTGTATATTTTATTACCTACTTGTTTATTTGCCTCGGGAACCGAATCTGCGTGACGTAACGTGACGTTTTCCTTTTGTCTTTTTGTGTACCTAACTGTGGTAAGGGTTTTACATTTGACAAAATTATTTATAATATTTACGTACGCAGTGTAGAAATAGAGGAAAGCAGTGAGGAAAACACAGGACTATCAACAATATAGAAAAAATTCCTATGAATCATATAGGTGTATAAATGACATGTTAAGGTAAAAATTGGAAAAATCCAACACATAAAGCTCTCAAAACCATTATAAGCACTTGGACGGTAAAATAATTAAAATAGGGTAAAAATTTAAGTTACAATTTACATTCAAGTGCATTAACGTGTATATTTTTGTAATACATTTGTCAAATTAACGATTAAATAATTACAGTCAATCTTTTGCTTCGAAACTTTTACTGAAGTTTTGACAATTATTAAAATGGTAGGTATTGGCCGAGGCAAACGGACAGACAGCCAAATATTATAAAAAAAATTATTTTGGCATATGTACCGTGTTTAAATAATTATGTATTTAGTAAAAAAAATGGTTATTTTAATGTGTAACCCGAGGGTAATGCAGCGGAATGAAATTATCTAAAAAATTAGACTAAGTTACTCCTTATATCATCAGCTAGCAATCGGTGAAAGTCCCGTTATAAATCAGTCCAGCCGTTCCAGAGATTAGCCGGAACTAACAAACAGATAAAGATTTTTTTTTTAAAATGTTTTTTTGGTATATGTGCCGTGTATACATAGATATGCATTTAATCTTACAAACAGACACTCCAATTATATTTATTTGCATATATACATATATACATTTTAGATATAAAGATAAATTAAACTCGTATAAAGAACAAATGATGGAGTTCATCACACAAAGATTTGTCTTGGGCGGATAGAACCCACTAACTGGCGTAGCAATCAGGATCACTAACCAATAAACTCCTTAAAATTATGGATGACGAATATGACCAACCCACATTTTTCTTACTATGTATGTATATTTGAAATGCACACATTATTATGGAGAATACTCTTTATTTTATTTATTAAGTTTCATTATACGTAGCATTTCAAATTAATTTATTATAAAATGCGGTCAAGGACCCTCAAGTTATTTTCTTACAAAAATGGATCGAGTAGTTAGACTTTAGATAATTAATTACTATTTACTCAGCCGCACATAGCATTATTGTACACACACAAAGGTATTGCATGCCTCATGCCTAAATCAATCAATCGTATTTATTTCTGAAATATGTGTGCCAAACTTTGTGTTAGCAACTACTAAGTAATCAGATAGCCCTCGTGTGTTGTTTGCAGGGCATAACCTCAACACGAAACGAAATAAATTAACTTTGTATTGGTACCCATCTACCGAACTACTTATCGAATAAGTTACATATTATAAAAACAAACAAGGCAATTTAAATATTATTCTAAGTAACGGAAGTAAGAGTAAGTAAAAAGTAAGTATAGGAAGAAGAAGATAAAGTAATTAACCTTCTTCTTACTAGCCCTTACTATTCCCAAGATTAATAATCGGCTACTAATTAGTTTAACCGGTTTTACCTGTATATCAGTTTTTCCACCAAGTCGATGCCAGTCACTCGGTGGAGAAACTGACCTACGTAGCTCTGAGAGTAAACTGAATTCGAAGGTTGAACTAGTTTTCCGGAGGTAGGGGCAGCTGTTCTTCGGATCCGTTCGAAGAACACCGCCCCGGGGCCGGACGGGGTACCAGCCCGAGTGATGGCCCGAGCCCTCGACCACATGTCGGACCGCCTCAGGGAGGTGTTGGACGCTAGCTTGGCGTTAGGATGCTTCCCTGAGTGCTGGAAGAGCGGGAAGCTGGTCCTTCTTAGGAAGCCGGGACGGCCTGCCGATTCGGTCGCCTACAGGCCCATCGTGTTGCTGGACGAGGCGGGCAAGTTGTTCGAGAGGGTGCTCTCTGCCAGCATCGTCCGGCACCTCAGCGAGGTTGGCCCAGACCTGTCGGACGCCCAATTCAGGTTCCGGGAGAATGCGCCAGAAACCCGTGACCGAAGAGGCGGTGAGCTGTGGCGGCGTGGTGTTGGCGGTGTCCCGCACTGAAACGGGCTCCGTCATCTGATGGTAAAACTCTCAATTTAGGCGACGTACGGCACACACGTAACGTCGCCCCCTCGCGGCTGGCTTGTGAAACGGATGGAGGGAAAACCCGTCCCGCCCATCCGCGGCCACACTCAGGGTAGCATGAGGCGCTGGTGGGCGCGCCTCCGCCGACCGGTTCGCCGGCGGCGGATCGGGTCCGAGTGGAGATCGCCCTCCCGGGACTTCTCCGCCGCCTCCTTCTGCGAGATGACTTCCTCGCAGAAGGTCGCGACCGCGGTAAAACTGCTCTCACCGCCGGCCATGTAGCGTACGACGGACGGCAGCGAGAGATCTCCTCCGAAGACTGCAGTGAGGGCCAGACGCTGCGGCGCCCAAGCGGGGCACACCGCCAGCGTGTGCTGGGCCGAGTCCTCACTGCAGTCGCAGTGGTGGCAGGTGGGACTCAATTCCCTCCTGGCGACCGAGTGCAGGTACTTCCCGAAGCAACCGTGCCCGGAAAGCACCTGCGTCAGTCGGAAGGAAAGGGTCCCGTGCTGTCGCTCTGCCCACTCGAGTACTTAACTTAACTAACTTAAGGTTTTTGATCACTTTTTTTTATACAAGAAACTCCCGCACTAAGCATATATCCTGCGTCGTGGGGGGCTTTACAAACATACATGAAACGGACACAAAAACACCTAAACTCAGAAAAACAACTCATGGAACACACAAAATCTTGTAGAATCAACCATGTGGGATTCGAATCCATAACACTACGCACAGTAAAAAACGGAGAGGTGGCCGCAACATATTTCGGGCATTATTGAATTTTGATATAACTTCTGGGATCAACATTGTTTTATAAACCTAAATGACTAACTTGATATCGGTATGTCATAAAAATGTTTAACGTTTAGCGGTACAGTGATTTGTATTAAAAGTAATAAGGTGCACTAGTTGCCTTAACCCTGCAAACGCACACATTATCCCATGTAAATCCCAGACAGAAAAACTCGTGTACCAAGCATCAAACTGAGATAAGCGTGTCTCATGCCTTAAATACGTGTGTAGTCTAAAAAGTTACCGACCTAACGATGATACAGACAAGACATTCCTCTCTCTCTCCTCCTTGTCTCCTTGAACTCTACACACTTCTTCCAGCGAAGCACAATGTAAATGCAATGACGCACCACTACATTCTCTAGTTTTTATTAATGAGTGCTGCTATCTACACATTGAGCTCGGAAACTTTTCAGGCCATCCAATAGGTACCTAACGTAAGTGTCTGTGTACATTTACTACTTAGAACCAGTTTTTACGACCAGTTTTCTCTGAAGGAAGTATAGCTGTCATTACTTTAAATGGAGGTCACTAACTACTGGCAATTATGTCTTTATACTACGTCAACACTTTAAAGTCTCTGGGTCCCGTAATCTTCTTAACCGGTTACATAATATGTACAGCATATGAGTCATTCTACGTCTCCCGACAATCTGAGTTTCTTCCTAATATAATCTAGGAAACAGTTACAGTTCAATTGCTTCACGTGGCGTAGTAAAAGACAACTAATGAAATTAAGACCCGACAACGCATATCGCTGAAACTGGCCTGAGTGACAAATCCTATCCACATGTTTTCAAGTATTATGAAAACCACAACCCCTCTCTGATGTATGTTCCATGTATTGCAGCAACAATAAAAAACAAACTGAGCATTTAAATAGTATTATCATCGCAGTCTTTTAGTTCACAGAAATAATTAGCTGCAGCAGTTTATACTAAACTTAGAATATGCAACATCAGATTAATTATATAGCCGCACTGATGACCTCTAGTAATAAATGAGACCCGGATTATGATAAGATTGGTTCGACTGCAACCAAGATTGGGTGCAACTTTGACACTTGCACTTGTTGAGTTATCTTAGACTGTGGTGGTAGTTTCAGAACACAATCTAGAATTTATTGAGTGCTTAAACAATTTAGGTTCAAATAGTTACTATTATTACTTTGGTGGACTGTGTCTAATGTGGTACTAAGTACAAAGGAACCAAATAACTGAAAACCTGTGGAAGAACCACTTGACGATGTTAGCTCATGGTTGTGTCACTGACAATTATTATTATTACTTAATTTATGTCTTTGAGTAACTTGGCCAACTAAATAACTACGTTGACATTTTCATATTTCTCATGTTACAGTGAGTAATAACATATGAAATATGAAAATTTTACAGATCAGTAGAGTATATGATCTCGTACAATATGGTAAATACGTTCAGAAAAATTAAGTTACAACCAAAGTTCTGTCACCGACAAACGCTGAAACCTAAATGACGTAATACCAGCAAAGGAAACAATGTTATCTGGAAAAAGAACCTTTTGTTATTCAATCGCTTAATTGTGCCAACAGTTTTTCTTCAAGTTAGTTATGTCAAACCTGCTAAATCAAGGTTAATCTTAAATTAGAGCACCAAAGACAAAAAAAATAAGCACTCCTTTCACCAAATCTAAGTGGTGGACATCGTCGAGACTCAAAACACGTGAACAGACAAAGCGATTTGGACGCCGGTCTTTAAAATAACTTCAATATTACCTACTTTTTGTATTTATTAACGTGTGTATTTCTCATTAAAGTGCATGGCATGTTATGTTGAGTTTAGTATTATCTCGCATTGGTCTACATCTACATGTCCAAAGCGAATCACGCGCCAAATTTTTGTTCGAAAATCGTAACGGTTGTTTTTTTTTGCGTTCTGTTGTTTTTTGTCGATTATACAAGTTGTTATATCGGTGATTTGCTCTGTGGACATCATCGTGCCATTATAATATTGGATAGAGAAAAACTATAACATGAGGTTCGGATCGAGTTCACTTTGTATTTTGGGTATGTACCTATGAATTTAATTATTTGGTGATGTATAACATCTTGGCTTTAAGATTAAATACCTAATAAAATAAATACAGTACCCCTTGATTATTATAATTTATATTTAAATGAGTTGAGTAGAGACAGATTAAAAAAAATTTTTGCTTCTCCCTTAAACGTGGACATCCTAATTAAGGCAAAGATAATTTAAATGTTTGTGAAAATCGATTTTAATAATATATTTACATGTTCCGGGTATCTACCTGAGAACAAAAAAAAATACGTTTCGTTTTATGTCCAGCAATTAACTGATAAGATTAGTTTTTGATTAACTGTCAATTTTAAAGAAGTACATAAGTGCCTAAACCTTGGCAGTCTTGGCAAGCAAAATTAAATGTAGCTTTTTGCACATTTTCTGCACATCAACTTTATGTAGGTAATTCAAATCCATATATATTATTCCTCCGTGCCGATATTTGCATAAAAAAATATATCATCATCAGCCTATCGCAGTCCACAGCTGGACATAGGCCTCTCCAATTTCACGCCACTTGGTTCGATTTTCGGCTTCTCGCATCCAGTTTCTGCCAGCCGATTTGCACAGATCATCACTCCGCCTAGCCCGTGGACATCCCACACTATGTTTGCCGAGACGCGGTCTCCAATCAAGAACTCGTTTATCCCAACGGTAATTAGTTCTGCGGCTAATATGGCCAGCCCACTGCCACTTCAGCTTACTATTCCTTTGGGCTATGTCACCTCATTCCTGATGCGATCCCTCAGAGAAACGCAGAGCATAGCCCTCTCCATAGCACGCTGAGCGACTTTGTACTTGTGGACCAGACGTACCGTAAATGTCCACGTTTCGGCTCCGTATGTCATTACGGGTAGAACGCACTAATTAAAGACTTTCGTCTTTAGGCACTGTGGGATCGACGATGAAAATGCCTGACGAAGTTTCCCACACGCTGCTCAACCCAGTTGAATTCTCCTGTACACCTCGTCCTCGAAGTTGTTTCTACCTAGCTGCCCGAGGTACACATATTTTTGAACAACTTTCAGAACGGCACGGTCTACCGCGACCGGTTCCGGTAGTACATGTTCATTGATTCATTTACACCGTGGGAGAGCCACGCTTCGGCATGCACGGGCCAGCTCGACCGGAGTGATACCACGGCCTCACAGAAAACCGGTATGAAACAGCGCCTGCGCTGTGTTTCAACGAGTGAGTTGAAACCGGAGGCCCATAGTCCAACCCTTCCCCTCATCCCCCTCGCCATCCCCCAAGGCCGTTAACGCACTATAAGACGCCTCTGGTGTTACGGGTGTCCATGGGCGGCGGTAATCGCTTACCATCAGGCGATACGGCTGCTCGTTTGCCCAACTATTCCATAAAAAAAAAATTGATCATCCTCCATCCTCCTTGGTTTTGTCGAAGTTCATCCGTAGGCCGATGCGCACAGAAGAGTCAGCCGGTTCGTTCACCATCTGTTGTAGGTCCTGCAGCGTCTCTGCCATGATGACGATGTCGTCGGCAAATTGCAAGTCAGAGATGTATTTACCATTGATAATTATACCACGTCGTTTGGAGTGTAGCGTCTTGAAGAAATCCTCCATTGCATTTGTGAACAATTTCGGGGAAATGACATCCTCATCATCATCACAATGGTATGGGCCTTGTTTGCTGATTATGTACTTGGACAGACATGGTGGCGGCTTCGTAGAGACATCTCAGCACTTGGATTTATCGCCAGTCCACTTGGCAACGCTGCAGGTCCTCCCGAACAGACCAGATCTCGATTGAGTCGAAGGCCTTCTCATAGTCCATTGATGACACAGGGACTGATTATGTTCTTCTGTCTTCTGTATAATCTGCCGCACTGAGTGGATGTGGTCTATGGTGCCATATCCACTCCGAAATCCAGCTTGCTCCAGTGGTTGGAATTCTTCGAGTCTCCGCGCAAGACGGTTCGTGATGACTCTTGAGAACAGCTTGTAGACGTGACTTAGAAGGGAAATGGGTCGATAGTTCTTCAACCTGGTCTTGTCGGCTTTTTTAAAGAACAAGATGACCACACAGCATTCTCCACACTGCACTGCAAGTCTCTGGAGTTCTCTCTTCGAATAGGACAGTGTTTTAAAGCTTTTGGAGCTCCCTCAGTACGGGTTTACCACCTGCCTTTAACTTTTGTCCGCCGTCCTCTCCGGGTATTGTCCATTTCATTCCATCAGCTGCCCAAGAACCATCTCGATTTCGTCAGTGCTGACTTGTGGCAGATCTTCGGTGTAGTGGCGTGTTAATGTGGCTCTAGAATCCTCATCCTCGGAATCTGGTCGGGATGCAAAAATTGTGAAAGAAGAATAAAAAATATATAAAAGAACTTAAAATCAAAACTATTTGTACCTAATTAAATATCATAATTGCTACTATTTTAAATATAATAAAATAAAAGCTTATTGCATTTCTTATGGAACATCTCACCACCCAACAGCTTTTTGGTGATTCGTGACGACTTCTGAATTTTTTGTATAGGTGAGGTACTAATATTAAAACCAGTGCGTTAATCTAACTGTCATTGAGAAAATCTGATAAAGAGCAACAGAATTACATATTAGTTAATGTTTCACGGGTTGCGATAACGGAATGCGCAAGACGCGCTTGTAGTAGACTTGATTCTATTCTACAAACTCACATATTTACTAAATCGTTTACTTACAACTTGTGACTAAAGAGTTGTAATGTGATGGTTTACACGCGTCGTTACAATTGAATTAAAATCAAGTTAAAATTTCGTTAATTATTTCGTCACTATTCGATATATGTGAACGGCGATACATGTAAATATGAATAAATAAATATGTTCAGACATTTTAACACACAACGCCACTAGTCCGAAACTAAGCAGAACTTGTACTATGGGTACTAGACAACTTCGGCTCTGACCACCCAGAATAAGGCGCACCTCTGGCGCCCTCAGAGGGTATTGGCGGTCAGAGCCATACGCGGATACCGCACGGTGTCGACTGAGGCCGCGTGCGCCTAGGCCGGAACATCCCCGTGGGATTTGGAGGCGGAAGTGCTCGCCCAAGTTTATCGACGGATGGCTAAACTCCAGGCGGAGAATGGCATGCGCCCTCCGCCCGAAGAGGTACGCGAGTGGCGTGAAGCCGCCTGTCAAGCCACGATGCTTCGGTGGTCGTCGCGGCTGGAGGCTCCACGTGCTGGTTTCGCCACCGTGGAGGCGCTTCAGCCGGTCATCCTCGAGTGGGCAGGGCGGCGGCACGGGAGCCTTTCCTTCCTGCTTTCCGGGCACGGTTGCTTCGGAAAACTCGGTCGCCAGGAGGAAACTGAGTGTGCTCCGCTTGGGCGCCGCAGCGTCGGGCCCTCACTGCAGTCATCGGAGGAGATCTCTCTCCACCGTTGTTCGCTCCATGGCCGGTGGCGAGAGCAGTTTTACCGCGGTCGCGACCTTCTGCGAGGAAATCATCTCGCAGAAGGAGGCGGCGGAGAAGGCCCGGGAGGACGATCTTCCCTCGGACCCGATCCGCCGCCGGCGAACCGGCGGGAGGCGCGCCTACCAGCGCCTCATGCCACCCTGAGTGTGCTCGCGGATCTCTCTCCCCTCCATCCGCTTCACAGGCCAGCCGCGAGGGGGTAAGTTACGCGTGTGCCGTACGTCGCCTAAATTGAGAGTTTAAGATCGAGAGACGGTGCCAGCTTTAGTGCGGGCAGGCGATGGGGGGCGTCCGGATGGCGTAAGAAAGCGGTTCCTGGATCCCTCCTGTCTCAGGCGCAGAGTAGCACACCGTGTGGTTTTAGTCGGTTCGATTCCGACACACCGCCCCGCCGCAAACCCCGGTGGGGTGAAGGCCCGAGTGGATTTCCACACGTAAAAAAAAAACAATGGGTACTAGACAACTGATATTAATACTTATATACTTTTTTTGTAAATACATACATATTATACATAGAAAACACCCAAACTCCGAAACAAATATTTGCAGATTATACAAACATTTTGTCTGACTCAGGAATCGAACCCGAGACCTCTAGCACAGCAGTAGCATTCGCTACCACTGAGCCACAGAGGCAGTCAAATGTTCGATAGATGTAGGCGCTCATAGCCTAGTTGCACTCGGTGATTAGAAACAATGACCCAGGGTAAGTAATGACGATGCGGTCAGTACCTAGATGGGTGACCGCTGGTGGCATGTTACCATGAGCGTCTCTGTGATTAAGAAGATAACAGTCGTGAAGCTTAGTTGGAGACTGGGCGGCTTAAAAACATCCAACGGCAAGATTACGTAGCCACAATGTAGTCTTGCCAGTTCCCAACCTGCACTTGGCCAGCGTGGGGACGTATGGCCTTAACCCTCTCCTGAGAGGAGACCCGAGCCCAGCATTGGGACATTATGGGTTGTTGATTGATTGATTGATTGAAACGGCCCATAGACAGTATCTAATGAAATTCAAAAGTGCTATGTGGCTACCGAATATCAATATAATTTAATGTTTCATGGGATGCGATAGTATAATAGTGCACATTCTTGTATCGGTTAAAAATAAATATTCTATGTGAAAAGATAAGAGCACACTTTTATTTTTGATTGAAACGGGTAAAATTTCATTTTGGAAAGAATTAAGTGCGAGGGCTTTCTTAACGTCACAAATGACATTAAGTTTACAATTTGACATATTAATCCATTAATTTAAAAAGGATGATGAATAGAGTTGTATCTTTTGTTTTTGATACTATCTACAATACATCGCTTAATAATGATCTACTGAAATTAAAAACAGAATGCGAGAAATTATTTAAACGATAATTGCTAAAGTTTTATAACATAAAATCTCTATAAAATCTGTATTTTGATGCGTCAATGACAAGTTCAAAAGGTCTACTTAACTAAAATGTATAAATATCGTATAGCTATGAGACGTGACCTTATTTTCTACGTATAATTGTAAATATACTCAACTCTTGCTTGTTAGAGGTAGGTAGATAAAGAAGTCCTTTGTTTCTTGGTTCGTACACTACCAAGGCACAAAGTACGTGCAATTTAACATATCAATACTTTTTTTTAGCCTTTATAATGAGTGACAACATAACTGCACAACATTTTAATTTAGAAACATGGATGAACGATCTACCACCGCAATTAAAGGATGTGCCATTGATTTATCTTGCCATTCCAGGTAAGTACATACATTTTATAATATTTTGACTACTTCTGCCCTACAATAATAAAGTTTGCTTTGTTTGTCATTCAAGGACTTATTTCTGTGTAATTATGTACCTTTTGTCTATGTATTTTAAAAGTTTAAGCACTCATATAGATGACAAATAAGCAAATCCCTGCCCAATAGTAAGCAGTAGCAGTGTTTCACTTTCTAACTTGAACTGAATATCAACAACCTCCTCTTACATTTTAAATTATTTAAAACCATACCTTAGTCTTATTTAGTTAAGTAATAATGTCTGTATGGTCAACACATTGTGAATTATCAGCATTGTTTTATAATATTTGTTGAGCTTCATGTTTCCATTTACTCTAATGATAATTTCTATGAAAAAACTCGAAGAATTCTTCTTACTTTTGAAACAAAGATTATGTCATTTGGATAATCTTAGTTACTTATATTTCTGTATGTATATTTTCTTTAATTCACTCGAATAAGTGATGGTAATGTTTATTCATTCGACCTCCAAAAATATATGTCTATGAGTATTGTAAGCTCTTAATAAAATTTTGATATTTTTTCTATCATATTCTAATAGTTATATAAAAATCAGCAGGAGCAATACCTCTGGTCCTGAAAAATCCAGAGCATATAGGTTGATCTAGCTCAATGGGTATGAAAAAATGCATTAATTACAAATTAATATGTAAGTTTGTGTTTCTTGCAGAGTCTAATAATGTCTACTGACCAGATTAAATTGCAAGATACAGCCTGTATTTGTCTTTATTACCCAATCAAAACATGAAACAAACAAAAGAGCTATTTGCAATACTGTAAAGTTTGAACCAACTTTTTTGCATGTATTATTTGTTTAAAATTTTGTAGATTGCAACCCCACTTTGTAAACTACCATTTATTCTAACATAGCAATGAAGCTTAGCAGTGAATTTAACAGAAATACTTTAAATGGAAAACTTACAGTCATGAGCGTACCCAGCAGTAGCACACTCAGGGATAGTGCGAAATTCCTGTATCTTTCCAAATAGAAATTTGTAACTTAAAGCTACTGAAGTCTGGGGCCAGGGTAGAGTAAGAGTCCCACTCTGCCCTAACCTGGGTATGCCCATGCCCACCATTCTAATATTATTTAAAATAATAATAATGGAATTTAATAGTAACAGTCACTTCAATGACTGTAATGTTAAGCAATAATATCATAATAACAGTATTTTGCCATGAGATTTACACTTGAGTACTTTCATAATGGAGAGAATTTAAAACGCTTATAACTTTAGACATCAAAATAGTTGAAAATTTTTGCATATTTACAAACTGAAATATCTACATAATTAAACCAGACCCTATATATTTCTAACATTGATTAATATGTTTCAGGTAGCCACGATTCAATGACATATGGCATAACACGGTCTAGCAAAGTGGCACCAGATGCCGAACCAATACTCCACCGACTGTACCCGTTGTTTCGAGGTACGATCTTACGATGGACTATAACGCAAGCCAGTGACACTTGGCACCAACTTCTTATTGGCATTAGGTATCTTTAAAATAACATTAGCACATCTGCACTACTTTATCATAAATTGCTTGTGTATTAGCTCATGTTAACACTTAGCACCTTAATTATTTTACAGTCTATTTTTAAATGTCTTTTCAGGCCGTATTTTTTTTAAATCTTATAGGTGACTGATTAATAAATTAGAAGCCAGTTATTATTTACTAGGCGACCCGTGCCCACTTCCCTGTTCCCCTATTCAGTTAAAAATAATTGTATTTGTAAATAAAGTTGAAGAAACAACTTGATTTACAAATACTATTATTTTTAACTGAATTTTTTGTTCAATCATAACAAAATACCGTCTTTGTTACTCCTGAATAGTGTAGCTTTCTATTAGTGAAAAAACTTTTTGAATCGGATCAGTACTTCCAAAGATTACTCCCTACAACCATATAAAGTTAGAAACTTTACCTCTTTAAAATATTATTATATAGTATAGATTGAAATTAAAAACTAATATTCTAACATTTTACTAATTAGTTTACATTAAATAGTACTTTCAACAAATATTTAATTTATGGTCATGCAATTGCAGAGCCCTATGCCCAGCAATGGATTGCGATCGGCTGATGATGATTTGATATATATATATAGCATCTGATCATCAGATCAGGTGCTGCCTCTATATACATTTGTGAGTTCCTCATACCAATTGAGAATTTTTACACTCTTGTGATACTTGATTTATAGTGTCTTCAATCAAATGTTTGATATATATATATATATATATCAAACATTTGATT